>CAUYLG010025859.1:0-69141 GCA_963573385.1 Cacajao melanocephalus | reverse complement strand
GTGCAAAGACACAAAATAAAGGGATGGGGGAAGATTTACCAAGCAGATGGAGAGCAAAAAAAAAAAAAAAGCAGAGGTTACAATCCTAGTCTCTGATAAAATGGAGTTTAAACCAACAAAGCTCAAAAGAGACAAAGAAGGCCATTATATAATGGTAAAAGGATCAATGAAACGAGAAGTGCTAACCATCCTAAATATATACACACCCAACACAGGAACACCCAGATACATAAAGGAAGTTCTTAATGACTTACAAAGAGACTGAGACTCCCACACAGTAATAGTGAGAGACTTTAACACTCCACTGTCAATATTAGACAGATAAATGAGACAGAAAATTAAGAATGACATCCAGGACTTGAACTCAGATCTCGACCAAGTGGAACTAATACACATCTAAAGAAATCTCCACCCCAAATCCACAGAATATACATTCTTCTCAGCACCACATCGCACTTACTCTAAAACTGACCACATAATTGGAAGTAAATCACTCCTCAGCAAATGCAAAAAGACAGAAATCATAATAGTCTCTCAGACCACAGTGCAATCAAATTACAACTCAGGATTAAGAAACTAACTCAGAACCGCATAACTTCATGGGAACTGAACAACTGGCTCCTGAATGTCAACTGGATAAATAATGAAATGAAGGCAGAAATAAAGATGTTCTTTGAAACTGAGAACAAAGACATAATGTACCAGAATCTCTGGGACACATTTAAAGCAGTGTCTAGAGGGAAATTTATAGCAATAAATGTGCACATGAGAAGCAAGGAAAGATCTAAAATCAACACCCTATCATCAAAATTGAAAGAGCTAGAGGAGCAAGATCAAAAAAACTCAAAAGCTAGCAGAGGACAAGAAATAACTAAGATCCGAGCCAAACTGAAAGAGATATAGACACAAAAAAACCTTCAAAAAATCAATAAATCCAGGAGCTGGTTTTTGAAAAGATCAGCAAAATAGGCAGACTGCTAGCCAGATTAATAGAAAAGAAAAGAGAGAATAATCAAATAGGTGCAATAAAAAATGATAAAGGGGATATCACCACTGATTCCACAGAAATACAAACTACCATCAGAGAATACTACAAACAACTCTATGCACATAAACCAGTAAACCTGGAAGAAATAGATAAATTCCTGGACACTTGCACTCTCAAAGTCTAAACCAGGAAGAGGTTGAAACCCTGAATAGACCAACAACAAGGGCTGAAGTTGAGGCAGCAATTAATAGCCTACCAACCAAAAAAAGCCCAGGTTCAGAAGGGTTCACAGCCGAATTCTACCAGACATACAAAGAGGAGCTGGTACCACTCCTTCTGAAACTATTCCAAACAATCCAGAAAGAGGGAATCCTTCCCAAATCATTTAATGAGACCATCATCTTGATACAACAGCCCGGCAGAGACTCAACAAAAAAAGAAAGAAAACTTCAGGCCAATCTCCATGAAGAACATAGATGCAAAAATCTTCAATAAAATACTGGCAAACCAATTGCAACAGCACATCAAAAAGCTTATCCATCACAATCAAGTAGCCTTCATCTGGGGACGCAAGACTGGTTCAACATATACAAGTCTATAAACATAATCCACCACATAAACAGAACCAAATATAAAAACCACATGATTATTTCAATAGACGCAGAGAAGGCCTTCAACAAAATTCAACAGCTCTCTATGCTAAAAACTCTGAATAAACCAGGTAACAACAGAACATATGTCAAAATAATAAAAGCTATCTATGACAAACCCACAGCCAATGTCATACTGAATGGGCAAAAACTGGAAGCACTCCCTTTGAAATCTGACACCAGCCATGGATGCCCTCTCTCACCACTCCTATTCAATATAGTATTGGACGTTCTAGCCAGACCAATCAGACAAGAAAAAGAAATAAAACGTATTTAATTAGGAAAGGAGGAAGTCAAATTGTCTCTATTTGCAGACAACATGATTGTATATTTAGAAGACCCCATTGTCTCAGCCCAAAATCTCCTTAAACTGATAAGCAACTTCAGCAAAGTCTCAGGATACAAAATCAATGTACAGAAATCACAAGCATTCCTATACACCAATAACAGACAAACAGAGAGCCAAATAATGAACAAACTCCCATTCAAAATTGCTACAAAGAGAATAAAATACCTAGCATACACCTAACAAAGGATGTGAAGGACCTCTCCAAGGAGAACTACAAACCACTGCTAAGGAAATAAGAGAGGACACAAACAGACGGGAAAACATTCCATGCTCATGGTTAGGAAAAATCAATATCATAAAAACGACCACACTGTCCAAAGTAATTTATAGATTCAATGCTATCCCCATCAAGCTACCAATGACCTTCTTCACAGAACTGGAAAAATTCACCTTAAACTTCCTATGGAACCAAAAGAGAGCCCACATAGCCAAGACAATCCTAAGCAAAAAGAACAAAGCTGGAGGCATCACACTATCTGACTTCAAACTATACTACAAGCCTGCAGTAATCAAAACAGCATGGTACTGGTACAAAAACAGAGACATAGACCAATGGAATAGAACAGAGGCCTCGGAGGCAACACCACACATCTACAACCATCTGATCTTTGACAAACCTGACAAAAATAAGCAACGGGGAAAGGATTCCCTGTTTAATAAATGGTGTTGGGAAAACTGGCTAGCCATGTGCAGAAAGCTGAAACTTGACCCCTTCCTGACACCTTACACTAAAATTAACTCCAGATGGATTAAAGACCTAACACCATAAAAACCCTAGAAGAAAACCTAGGCAAAACCATTCAGGACATAGGCATAGGAAGGACTTCATGACTAAAACACCAAAAGCATTGGCAACAAAAGCCAAAATAGACAAATGGAATCTAATTAAACTTCAGAGCTTCTGTACAGCAAAAGAAACAATCATTAGAGTGAACCAGCAACCAACAGAATTGGAAAAAAAAATTTGCAATCTACCTATCTGACAAAGGGCTAATATCCAGAATGTACAAAGAACTAAAACAGATTTACAAGAAAAAAAAAACAAACAAAACCATTCAAAAGTGGGCAAAGGATATAAACAAGCACTTTTCAAAAGTAGACATATATGAAGCCAACAAACATATGAAAAAATGCTCTCCATCACTGGTCACTAGAGAAATGCGAATCAAAACTACATTGAGATACCATCTCATGTCAGTTAGAATGGCGATCATTAAAAATCCGGAGACAACAGATGCTGGAGAGGATCTGGAGAAATAGGAACACTTTTACACTGTTGGTAGGAGTGTAAATTAGTTCAACCATTGTGGAAGACAGTGTGGCAATTCCTCAAGGATCTAGAAATAGAAATTCCACTTGACCCAGCAATGCCATTACTGGGTATATACCCAAAGGATTATAAATCATTCTATCATAAAGACACATGCACACACATGTTTATTGTGGCACTGTTTACAATAGCAAAGACCTGGAACCAACCCAAATGCCCATCAGTGATAGACTGGACAAGAAAAATGTGGCATATATACACCCTGGAATACTATGCAACCATAAAAAACGATGAGTTTGTATCCTTTGTAGGGACATGGATGAATCTGGAAACCACCATTCTCAGCAAACTGACACTTGCAAACTTTGCATCTGACAAAGATCTAATATTCAGCATCTATAAGGAACTTAAACAAATTAACAAGTGAAAAACAAACACCCCATTAAAAAATGAACAAAGGACATGCATACACTTCTCAAAAGAGGACATTCATATGACCGACAAGCATATGAAAAAATGCTCAACATCACTAAACATCAGAGAAATTAGAACCAAAACCACAACAAGATACCATCTCACACCAATCAAAATGATGATTATTTAAAAGTAAAAATAAATAAATAAATAATAGATCTTGGCAAGGCATGGTTGCAGAGAAAAGAGAGCACTCATATACTGCCGGTGGCTATGTAAATTAGTCCAGCCATGGTGAAAAGCGGTTTGGCAATTTCTCAAAGAACTTAAAACAGAACTACCATTCAACCCACCAATCCCACTGCTGGGTATATACCTAATGGGATATAAACTGTTCCACCATAAAGGCATATGCACTTGTATGTTCATCACAGCAGTATTCACAATAGCAAAGACATAGAGTCATCCTAAATTTCCATCGATAGTGAACTGGAAAAATAAAATAAGGTACATATACACCATGGAATACTATGCAGCCATAAAAAAGAACAAGATCATGTCCTTTGCAGCAACGTGGATGGAGCTAGAGGCCATTATCCTAACCGAATTAACACAGGAACAGAAAACCAAATACTGGATTTTTCTCACTTATAAGTGGGAGCTAAACATTGAGTACACATGGACACAAAGAAGGGAACAACAGATATTAGGGCCTACTTGAGGGTGAAGAGTGGAAGGAGGGTGAGAATCAAAAAACTACCTATTGGATACTATGCTTGTTACCTTGGTGATGAAATAATCTGTACACCAAACAAGTAAATTGTTTCTGTTTGTCATAAACAATTTACTCATAGAATCTGAACCTAAAATAAAAGTTGAGGGAAAAAAAGAAGTTGGAGAGAAGAGAATCTCCCTTCCTAAGGATAATAGCCTTCCGTGTATGCCAGACACTGTTATAAGCATTTTACACATTATGGCTCATTTAGTGCTGAACCTGTGTATGGGCCATAGGTTGACAAAACTGAGGCACAGAAAGCTAAGAGTAAGAAAGATGGTAAGAATAGAAGCAAACACTACTGAAGGGAATACAACAGGACTCAACACATTGAGATGAGAACCAAGTAAAGTAGATTTGCACCATAAACAGGCAAATGGAACATGCTGATAGAGTTCCTTTTATTAAACATTATGCAGGAATAAAAGAAAATTTATGGCAACTATGCAGAGAGGTTAACATAAAAAAAGAGGAGGAAATATAGTATAATTGGGCAAGTGAAAAATCCATCCTGAAAGCTAATATAAGCCTAAGAAATAGGAAAAAGAAATCTAAGACAAGTATTTTGTATCTAGAAAAAAATAAGGAAAACATAAATTCATTGAAACATAAATAAATACTCAGATGAGACAATAAAATGGGATGGAAGTGGTAGTTACAGAGGTAAGGAAAAATTGCAGATCAAAATAGCAATTACAGAGTTAAGTAAATCTGAAAGCGCAAGAAACAAAATTAACATATTCAAATACTAAATTCATCACATTCAGAAAAGCTTGAGATAATCATAGAAGGTGTAGAGAAACAACAATAAAGTCAAGCGGTTAGGATAAAGATTAAGCTATGAGGGACAGATGATGATCCACATATGGGTATTTGTTTCCCCAAATGAATGACTACAATGTGTGAAATACAAAAACTGTCAATATAAAAGAAAAGAAAGAAATCGCTGGCTAGGAAATGGAAAGCGCTCCCTGAATTCTGGGGAAAAGTGATAGTGCTGGAACTCTGAAACATACTTGATGAATTTACTACACTTCAAAGTAAAAGAAAATGGTCTCGTGTATCCAAGAACAAAAAGCAATTTACTTACAATGGTGAGGTAGAGCTGGGAGAGGATCCTGAGAATCAGGCAGCATTTGATGCAAGAAAATGGTAAAACAGTGTCCACAACGTTCTGAGGAAAAGAAAGTGGAACACAGCAGTTTCCTACCATGCAAGTTATTTAACAGTAAGATGCAGTAGTCAAACATATAAACACTGAGAGAATGTAAAACCCATGAGCCCTTCTTGTAAATGGAAATGAAGCACACTGACCTAAGAGATGAATCAAAGTAGATTCAGAAATGGATTGGTGTTAGCATCAGAATTCTTCCCATAGAGAGAATTTTCGTTAGAAAAAATAAGCGTTGATAAGCTTCTGGGGTAGTACAGAGTTTCATACCTTCAGACTTTTCCATATCTATATAGTATCCCTACTGTTATTTACTTAACATATTTCTTTAAATTAACTCACTTTTTAATTTAGAGTCATATGTTTACAAAGGAATCTTGCAATCATAAGCCTAAAAGAAAAATTGGCATCACTTACAGTAAATAGAAGGTAGCCAAGCATAAAAATAAATTCAATGAAATCAAAACAATGTTATTAATATAACCAGATATCATTGCCAGCTTTAAGAGAGCCAAAGCTGAAGCTTGCTTTCTCTTTCATTAAAAGAGAATTCGGTAAGTGTTAGATGTTATGTGCTATCGCCACCAAACAGACTATCTCTGACTAATTCATCTTACTACTAAATAGAATGTATTGTGCAATTCAATTAAATTTAAAGCTGTGTTCTTGCATCACCTTAAATCTCACTTTGCGTGTTAGGATTGGAATTTTTGTGTTTCATTTCCCTCCTTCAAATTCATCTGTTGAAACCCTAACCCCTAAAGTGATGGTGTTAAAATGTAGGGCCTTTGGGAGGCGATTAGGGAACAAGAATGAAGGCCTCATGAGTGGGAGTCATGCCCTCATAAAAGGGATTTTGGAGGGCTCCCTCACCCACCTGCCATGTGAGGACACGGGAGAGGATGCCATCTGTGAGCCAGGAAGCAGCCCTCACCAGAGAATGAATCTGCCAGTGCTTTCATCTTGGCCTACCAGCCTCCAGAGCTGTGAGAAATAAGTTTCGGATGTTTAAGAGCCACCCAGTCTATGGTAGTTTGCTATAGCAGCCCAAATGGACTATGACAGGGGAAACACAAATAGAGGGTACGCTCTATAAACACAGAAAATAGAAAACCACCCTGCCTGGTTTCCACCTTTTCCTTCAGATGGCAGGTTTGCTCCTCCTAAGGAAAAGATGGAAACCCAGAGAGGGAAAAGGAGAATGGATGTATCTGTTTCGTAGGCTTGCTACAACAAATCACCACAAACCTAGTGACTTTAAATGACAGAAATTGATTCTCTCACGGTTCTGGAGGACAGAAAGCCAATTTTCCCAATACTGTTAACCAACTGACATGTTATAATGTTTTAAATGTTTGTTTTTTCAAAGAGACTATGGCGCTTTTTGAAAAGTTTTACTCATAAATGACTAAGGAAACAGAGAGAAAGGGATGCTCCCAAGCTGGACAGAGATATGACTTAACAACAACAACAAAGAAATCCCCAAGACTAAAAAATAAATCAAATTCACTAGTAAAAAAATAACAAAATTAAAACAACAATAAAACATCACTTTCATTTCTCAAGTTGGCAAAGATTAAAAGAATGCTTGGTGTTTGTGAGCAGATGAGAATGAGTATTCATAATCTATTGGTGGAAGACTACATTGGTAAAAAAAATTTGAGGTTAATTTGGCAATATTTAATACTTTTGACTTGTGATTACATTCTTGACTAATTCCTCTCATATGAGTGTGACCTATGGAGATAATCATGGTGTGATAGGGGCTAGAACTAAAGCTTAAGCACTGCTATTTTATAGAGAAGCCACTTGGGCCCTGGGCAGAGGTGTGTCGTTCTTAGAACAATTAATGTACATCAATTCTTAGAAGTGTCTTGGTGTTGATTTTCTGCTCGCTCCGGTGCTACAATGGCAATATCTATGCCATCATGGCACTGTTCCTGCAATCAGGGATTGGTGAAGAGAGAAGATGCTGAACTTTGACATTTAAGGAAATGTCTATCAGGACGCAGGCTAACTGCAGATAATAGAACAAAAACTTCAGTGACTACACACAACAAGCAAAAGACACCTTGCAAAAATAGTTTGGAAAAGTCACTGTACAAATGGATGATTGCAGCCTCAAAAGCAATCATCGAGGAGAGGAAATCTCATTTCCAGAGTTATCACATTATAATGCTTAGAATGTTCAGTCTCAACAAAAAACATTATGAAGCATAAAAAAAAATAGAAAAATATGGGCCGGGTATGGTGGCTCACACCTGTAATTCCAGTACTTTGGGAGGCCGAGGCAGATAGATCACTTGAGGTCAGCAGTTTGAGACTGGCTTGACCAAAATGGTAAAACGCCATCTCTACTAAAAATACAAAAATTAGCTGGGCATGGAAGCACATGCCTGTAATCCCAGCTACTCGGGAGGCTAAGGCAGGGGAATTGCTTGAACCCAGAAGTTGGAGGTTGCAGTAAGCCTAGATCACGCCACTGCACTCCAGCCTTCTGGGTGACAGAGTGAGTGAGATTCTGTCTCAAAAATATATATATTTAAAAAAATTTAAAATATGGCTCATTCACTGGAAAAAAAATAATTTTACAGAAACTATTCCTAAGAAAGCCCAGACATTGGAGTTACTAGTCAAAGATGTTAAATCAACTGTCTTAAATATTCTCGGTAAATGAAAGGAAACCATAGACAAAAAATAAGTAAATAAAATCAGGAAAACAATGTGTGAACAAATAGGTAGTGTCAAAGAGATAGAAATTCTCAAAAGGAACCATACAGAAATTCTGGAACTGAATAGTATAATAACTGAAATTTTTTAATTGACTGGAATGATTGAATGGCAGATTTTGAGCAGACAGGAAAAGAACTATCAAACTTTAAATTAAGACAAATGAAATTATCCAGTTTGAGGAGGTAAAAGAAAAAGAATAAAGAAAATAAACAGAACCTGAGGGATCTGTGGGACACCATCAAACACACACATAAACACATAGATATATAGAGATATAGGTTAGATATAGATATATCATGAGTACTCCAGAAGAAGAGGGAAAGGGGCAGAGACATTATTTGTAGACTAATGGCCCCAAATTCCCCAAATATGATTTTTAAAAAAAGACATGAAATATACATGTGGGAGAAGTTCAATGAACTTCAAGCAGGATAAACTCAAGGAGATCTGCACCAAGACACAAGAGAGTCAAATTGTTGAAAGACAAAGGGAGAATATTAAAATCAGTGAGAGCAAAGTGGCTCATCACATACAAGTGATCTTCTGTGGAATTAACAGCCGATTTCTTATCAGAAACCATGGAGGCCAGAAAGGCAGTGAGATGATATATTTAAAGGACTGGAAAACAAAACCATGAACTCCATATCCGCCAAAACAATCTTTCAAGAATGAAGGAGAAATTAAGACATTCCCAGATAAACAAAAGCTGAGGGAATTTGTTACTAACAGATCTACTAAAGGAGATACCTCAGGCTGAAGTTAAAGGACATTAGGCAATAACTCAAAGCCATATGTAGAAAAACAGAATGCTAGAATGGTAACTACATGGGTAATTATAAAAGCCAGTACTACTGTAGTTTTGCAACTTCCCTTTATTTTTATAGGATTTAAAAGTTAGGTTCACAAAACAACAATTATAAATCTATTTTCATGGGCCCACATGCACAAAGATAAAAACACAGAGAAGGAAGAATCAAGCTGTATAGGAACAGAATGTTTTTATACTGTTGAAACTAAGTTGGTATTATTCACTAGGGTATGATAAGTGTAAGAAGTTAATTACAAACCCCAAGATAACCATTAAGAAAATAACTAAAACATTATACCAAAAAAGAGACTGAAAATAATACACTACCAAAAAAATAGTTGGAAACTTTAATGCCTCACTTTCAATAACGAATAGGACAACCAGACAGAAGATCAATACAGAAAGTTAGGACTTAAGCAAAACCATAAACTAATTAGATCTAACAAACTTAAACAACACACTCCATCCAACAACAGAAAAATATAGATTTTTTTCAAGTACACATGGAACATTCTCCAAGATAGATCACATTTAGCCACAAAGGAAGTACTGATGAATTTTAAAAGATTGAAATTGTACGACGTATTTTTTTCTGATTACAATGGAAGAAATTAGAAACCAGGAATAGAAGGAACAATGGTTTAAAGAAGAAATCACAGGGTATAAAATAGCTTAAGACAAATGAAAACAAAAACACAGCATACCAAAACCTAGTGACTTCACTGGTGAATTCTACCAAACATTAAAGAAGAACTAGTACCAATTCTTCTCAGACTATTCCAAAAAGTTGCAGAGAAGGAAATACTTCCTACCTCATTTTATGAGGCCAGTGTTGCCCTGATACCTAAGCCAAAGACACTAAAAGAAAACAAAACTACAGACCAATATCCTTTATAAGTATTGATGCAGAAAACCTCAACAAAACACTAGCAAACAAAATTCAGCAGCATATTAAAATGATTACACACCATGACCAAGGGGGATCTATTCCCATAACTAAAGGATGATTCAACATATGAAAATCAATCAATATAATACACTGCAGTAACTGAATGAAGAATCACACGATTATCTTGAGTGATGCAGAAAAAGTGTTTGACACAACCCAACATCGTGTCATGATAAAAAACACTCAACAAACTAGGAATAGAAGAAAACTACCTCAGTATAACAAAGGTCATATATGAAATACCCATAGTTAACATAATACTCAATAGTGAAAGACTGTAAACTTTTTTTCTGAGATCTGGAACAAGACAAGGATGCCTGCTTTCACCATTTCTATTCACCATAGTACTGGAAGCTCTAAGCAGGACAATCAGGTAAGAAAAATAAATAAAAGACATCTAAATTTGAAATAAAGAAATCAAATTACCTCTGCTCACAAAGGACATGATCACATATGTAGAAAATCCTAACCAAAATAAAGACAAAACTGTTCCAGATAATAAATGAATTTAGCAAAGTTGCTAAATTTAAAAAAAAAAGAGTTCATCAAAATTAAAAACTTTTGTGCATCAAAGGGCACTATTAAGAAAGTGAAAGGACAACTCACAGAAAATATCTGCAAATCATATCTGTGATAAGGACTTAATATCCAGAATATATAAAGAACTTATATAATTCAATGACCAAAAAAAGCACACAAAACAGCATTCAAAAATGGGCAAAGAACTTAAATAGACAATTTTATAAAGAAAATATATAAATGGCAAAAAAGCACATGAGAAAAAAGATGCTCATCATTAGTCAATAGGACACCTTAGGATGCAATTAAACCATAATGAGTTACCACTGCACACCTACTAGGAGAGCTATAATTATTTTAAAAAGGAAATTAACAAGTGTTATCAAGGATAGGTAGGAGTTTGAGCACTTGTACATTGCTGCTAGGAATAATGCTATAGCTGCTATGAAAAACACTATGGCAGTTCCCTAAAAAGTTAAACATAGGATTACTATATGACCTGGTGATTCCACTTTTAGAAGCACACTCAAAATAATTAAAAAACAGAGACTCAAACAGATACTTGTATGCAATGTTCACAGCAGCAATATTCACAATAGCCAAAAGTTGAAAACAATCTAACTGTCCACCAACAGATGACTAGATAAACAAAAAATGTTGTATATGAACTGCAGAATACCATTTAGACATAAAAAAGAAGGAAGCTCTGGCACATGCTACAAGCTGCATGAACCCTGGAAACGTGATGCTAAGTGAAAGAAGCCAGACACAGAAGGACAAATATTGTAGATTTCACTGATATAAGGTATCTAAAATAGGGAAATTCGTAGAGACAGAAAGCCAATTAGAGGTGCTCAGGGACTATGGGAAGATTATTCCCTTGGGCTTGGTGCACCCTGTGAGAAGACGGGGAGCTGATTGTTTATGAGTACAGAGTTTCTGTTTGGGGTTATAAAAAATTGTAGAAGTAGGTAGTGGTGACGGCCGTACAGCATTGTGAATGTAATTAGTGTCACCGAACTGTACACTTAAAAACTGTTAAAAGGACAAATTTTATGTTTTATATATAGTCCCTCTATATCCATGGGAAATTGGTTCCAAGACCTCCAGTGGATGCCAAAATCCACTGTGCTCAAGTCCCTTCTATAAAATGTTGTAGTATTTGCATATAACCTATGCACATCCTCCCATATACTTTACATCATCTCTAGATCACTCATGATACCTAATGCAATGTAAATGCTATGTAAATAGTTGTTGTACCGTGTTACTTAGGGAATAATGACAAGGGAAAAGAGTCTGTACATGTTCAGTACAGACACAATGTTTTCCAGAGATTTTTGATTCATGGTTGGTTGAATCAATGGATACAGAACCCATGAATATAGAGGACTGGCTATAGTTTGCCACAATAAAATATTTAAAATAAAATAAGTGATGGTCCTCCACAGCAATGAAAAGGGAATTACTGACACATAATGACTGAGCTGAATCTCAGAAATATGTTAACTGAAAGAAGACAGACAGAGGACATTTAGAGAAAAGGGAGAAAACGATCCAGGAAGAATACTCCTCCCAGGCCCCAAGGACTGAGAGAGAATTAAATGCAAAGGAACACAAGGAAATCATTTGGGGTGCCAGCAGTGTTCTAAATTTTGTCTGTGGCAATGGCTACATAACGATTTACAGTTGTCAAAACTCATTGAGCTGTACACCTACAAAACATGAATTTTATTCCACGTAAGTTATACCTCAATGAACCTCATCGTTATAAAATGCTCCTTGCAGAAATGTTGCTGTACGTTATTGGAAATCCACGGGTCCAGAGCACAGTCTGGTCTCAGCAGCTAACCTGTTTCTGCAACTTGATGCTCTCCTCTGCGGCCTCAGCAGCCATCACCATGGAGAGCTGTGAATTGGAAAGACTTGGCTGGATGCCATTTGTTACCTTTCCAACCATCTCTAGCACTGGGTCATTTCCAGCTCTGGAAAACTGGCTAGTAGGGATCTGTGAGCCAGCAGGAGGAGATGGAGGAGGACTGGTGGTGATGGTTCCTTGGAGGGTAGAGGTGCACCAAGCCCTCTTGGGGTTGCCTCTGGGGTGAACTGGGAAACTGACAGCAAGGGAAATGAAAAGGCACAGATGGCCCGCCTGAGCTGCAAGGCAGACTGGGCAGGGGGCTGGGTGGGAAATGAGGAGCACCCCCCATTCTCCCTTTCATACTCCTCTACCCCCGCCAAGAAAACGAAAGTCCTCCTGTCTCCTTTTTTCATTTTTTAAGTCAATTTATTTATTTATTTTTCATTGACAATAATTGTATATATATGGAGTACAATGTGATGTTTTGATTTATGATATTATAGAAAGATTCCATCAAGCCAATTAACATATTCATCACCTCATCGATGTATCATTTATTTGTGGTGAGGACGTTAAAGATCTATTATTCCAGCAACTTTTAAATATATGGTACATTGTTATCCACTGTGGTCTCCGTGTAGTGCACTAGATCCTCCTTTCTGACAAGGCTGCATTGAGAGGGTGTTTGGCAGCTGCTGCAGCATCAGGCATGGGAATCGCCAGCCCGCCAGCTGCAAGCTTGTCTCCCATGCCCCTGGAGTAAAATGGGTGCAGTTCTAGTAACAGACAGGCTCACCTCCAGCCTCCTGCTCAGGGCTGTCACTGACACTGCACCTGAATCCTGCCATGCTGCCCACAGCCAAGGACACGCCTGCCACATCCAGCTCTCCTCCCAGAGGCAACTGTCACTTCCTCCTCTCTCCTTATCACAGTCCCCCCAGCCCAGCAGGGAAGAGGCCAGGGCTCGCCTCGCCATGGGAAACTATTCCACTGCCGATCCCAGCCAGGAAAAAATTGCCTTGGGAAGTGCTCAGCTCCCTGTGGGAGTAGCAGGGAATTCCACCATCTTCCCCCTGGCCACTTCCAGATGCACCTGCAGATCTTGGTTTGCCTCTGGGGTAAACTGGGAAACTGACAGCAAGGGAAATGAAAATTCTCCAGGGATCCAGAGACTTTTAGGGGTAGATGGAGAAATTGATGAGTGTGCATACCTTGTGCTGCATGTGACACCCAGGGTTGAGAATCCTGCCCAACGTGGTAAAACCCCATCTCTACTAAAAATACAAAAAAAAAAAAATTATCTAGGCATGGCAGCAAGTGCCTATAGTCCCAGCTACTCGGGAGGCTGAGGCAGGAGAATCCCATGAACCCAGGAGGCAGAGTTTGCAGTGAGCTGAATCGTGCCACTGCACTTGAACTAGCCAAGCAGCCAGCTGGTCAGGCCCCTAAGGCAAGCGCAGCCCTGAGAGGCTACCTGATTTTCCCAAATGTCAAGGCCAGTGCTGAGCAGAGCCAGCACTGGAATTCGTTCGCCTGAGACCCAGCACTCCTCAAAATCCACTGATGGTTCCCCTTCCCCACACTGCAGAGCCAAAGCCAAACAGTACTTACGGTGACCTCCAAGGCCCCATGTGATATGCCTCCCCACCCCCAGAGCCTATCCGATCTCCCCTTTTTCTTCTCCCCTCACTCTCTGCACCCCAGCACACAGCTGGTCTCTGAGCACCCCCAGCCATGCTACATGTTGGCCCCGACATCAGCATCACTAGTCCCCTCACCTGCTTCAAGGCTTGGCCAAGTGTCACCTCTCCAAGGTGGAATCTCTGACCAACCTATTACTACCTCTGCAGCCTGCCCTGCCCCTCCAGCAGGCCAAGCCCCTCCAGCTCCACTTTTCTTCTCTCTCGGGACTCCCACCTCCTATCATACCCTTTATCTCTTTATTTATTATGCCTCCTGCTGATCATCTGCCTCTACCACTGGAACGTCAGCTACACAAAGGGCAAGAGACCCCAACTGTTTTGTTCACTGCTGTAACCCCAGTATCAAGAGGGGGCCTAACTCAACAAATATTCACTGAATGCATAAAGGGCACCTGTGCTATATGTTTACTTGTCTTTCTAGATCGTCCCCAGAGGCTTAATATCAAATACACCAAATGATATACCTGCTTTTTAAATGTACCCCCACAAATAAAGGGATGCCTAAAATCTAAGCCCCCTCTCTCATACCTTGCAGTCCCCATCTGGAACCTCAGGTGGATGACGAGGCACTGCATGTGGGGTTAGAAAGGGCCGACGCTTTACAGCATTGGCATTGTGGGAATGGGACTAATACCTTTTTAGAGAATTAAGGTATCCTGGTGCCCTGTGCTACTGAGGCCCAGTGGCCCTGCCACAGAACATGCAGTACCTCCTCACCCACTCCTTTGAAGATGGCATTGGTGGCTCGGTTGCATATTCAAGCAACTATTGTCAGGCCAGGATTTGTGGTATATCCCAGGATCCAATTAAAATTGTTGTTGTTGTTTTGGTCTTTGTACAGACAACATAGCAAGTCTGGTAAGTTTCTCTGATTGGCAGCAAGCTGGCTGAGGGAGAGAGCTACAATTATTGAGCACTGCACCTTGGTTTTTACCTACATTATCCCTCACCATCCTCCCAACGGTCCTGCAGTGAAGACATCATACCCATTTTAAATTTTAGGAAACTGAAGCACAGATAATGTGAGGGACTTGCATAGAGTCTCACGGCTAGAGGGGATAAGGCCCAAGATTCAAATCCATGCTCTTTCCAATTCACCAGGCTCTTAATAAGCATTTATTACAAGAATGGATTATTCAGGGCACCAGGACTGAAGCAGAGAATGGGTATGTTTTAAGAGAGAAAAGGGATAAAAGGAAGTTCACTACCGGGCACAGTGGCTCATGCCTGGAAGCACAGCACTATGAGAGGCCGAGGTGGATAGATGACAAGGTCAAAAGATCAAGATCATCCTGGCCAACATGGTGAAACCTCGTCTCTACTACAAATACAAAAAAAAAAAAAAAAAAAAAAAACGTTAGCTGAGCATGGTAGTCCCAGCCACTCGGGAGGCTGAGGCAGGAGAATCCCATGAACCCAGGAGGCAGAGGATGCAGTGAGCTGAGATCGCACCGCTGTACTCCACCCTGATGACAGAGCGAGACTCTGTCTAAAAAAAAAGAAAGTTTGCAGCGTGGAGAGCAGGCCCACTTGGGGCACAAAAAGGGCACGTGTCGAGGGCCCTGAGAGGAGGTGCTGAAAAGGGGCAGTGGAGAAAACAAGAGGAAAGGGATGGGGACAGCCAATCAGTCCCCTGGGCCATTCTGCTTGCCTCCTCACTAAGAATAATAGCATCTCCCCTTGGTCCCACCGCTTTCTGTGGCTATGAAAATGCTTTCGCACGCATTTTCTCACTACAGCCTCAGAACAATCTTTAGGAGTGATGTTATTTTCCTCATTTCACAGATGAGAAAGCTGAGACTCAGAGAAGACCATATAACTTGCTCAAGAACACACAGCCAATTAGTGGCAGGTCTGAGGCTCCATCTAAGTCTATGACCCCCTGCCCTGCTCTGGCTCAGTATTCTTAACCCTACCCCAAATAAAGAGAATCACACTACCTTATTGTGTTAATAAATAGCAAATGTAGTCAGAGGGAGAGAGGCCCAGGGAGAAACAATAATCTAACTAAGACGCTTGACGTTGGAAACTCCTGGAGGGCAGGGCAGAGATCATGGAGATTTGACAGCACCAGCACAGCTGCCCACGCGGTGGAGCGTCTATGCTGAGCCACCATGGCAAGGCTGCAGTGCCTGGCCCGGAGCTTGGTGACACTGATCTGCATGGCAGGAGCTGAGAGCAGCATCTACTCCCGATCCTGCTTAAGAGGTCATGGAAATACCCTGCAGCCCAGGGGGTAGCCAGTCCCTGCCAGGAGCTGGCGTCACAGCTCAGAGAGGTGACAAGAGAACAGAAAACAGCTCCTGGTGTCCATAGCTGAGAAAGACAGAGATGGTCATCCTGGCCCGATGGAGTTCTGAGTGTCGCTTCCACAACAGCAATAGCATGGTGCGCTGGACACACACCCCACAGCTCACCATCCGTGGCCAGGAGGCCATTCAACACATGATTGCCCATTGTCAACTCCAAGAACTAATAGGAGTGAAAACTCACACACACACCCAAGAATGCAGGTTCTGTCCGGCATGGAGGGAAGCCTGCCCTCGTGCCTGGGTTTCCTTCCTCTGTGGGCTTCCCATCTTCAGAGCCCTGGCTCTCCCTTCCCCTGAGGGATTACCTGCCCCTTCCCTAACACTGCTGGGCTGCCCTGCTTTGCTGCCACGGAGTCCAGTCATCAGGCAGATTCATTCACGTCAAGGGCCCTGAGTGCTACTGGCCACCAGGTAATGGAGTGGACATCAAACAGACAGGTGGGCAACCTGGAACTGGGTGCCAGTCCTTGAGTCCCTCATCAGCCAAACGAAAATTAGCTCGTGCATGCCTACCCTCCGGAAGTGTCACGAGGAGACCATGAGGCGTGTACCAGAAGCACTTCCCCTACTGCCAAGCAGCAAAGAAAGGCAGCTGCTATTATGGTTTAGAGAGTGCCTTGCAGAGAGGACACAGCCTCGCTGATGCGCTTCCAGCAATAGAGCTTTAGGTGTGACTGAATCTTGGAGAGGAAGAGACTTTGCTTCTGTTGAACCTACTTGATGTTTCTCAAGGCACATACCACCCACTCTACCCAGAGGTAAAGCTTCAGACAGAACCTGCTGTGTTCTGTCCCCCAGCTGAGCCAGGCCCTGGGAGGGCCACGGTGGACCTGCACCCTCAGCCCTGGAGAGCGCGGTCACGGGGGCCTGCGGGGAAGGGAGGCTCTCTGCTTTTGCACAGGGCGAGTGGAGCTGGAAATGCAGCCCCCAGTAGTTTCGGTTATTCCAGGTACGGCTTTTCTCTCTCACCTTGCACCTTCAGACCCTCATTTCCTGTGAGCAACGTGCTGGGAAAACTGCGGCAGCGACTCTCTGGCAATTACGGGGAGAGAAGCAATGCGGGGTAGAAGCGGAAGCCAGGGGCAGCGGCTGGGTCCGGGCAGGCGCCCGCTGGGGCTCCCATGCAGCAGAGGCTCCACTGAGACGAGGCCGGGGCTGGCCTGGCAGGGAGACTCTCTCCTTGCCCCGTGTGTGGAGTGCCCGGGCACCCTGTACCCTCAAGGTGACCTCTGGAAACAGGTGTTGGCTCCTTGAGTTACCAACAGCAGGAACCAGGCTGGGAGGTGTTTCTGGGCGGGAAGGGCTGGGCCGGGCCGGGCTCCAGCGGGCCCCCTTGTGGTCGGAGGGGTTACCTGCAGGGTGATGGGCTTGGAAACCAAGGCAGCCACTCCCCACATACGGGCTGGGCTCAGGCTTGAAGGACGCATCATCGCGATGTCACTTTCTTGGGAGGCCTCTTTGTTACACAAGATGTCCTGGCCCCGGTGTTTTTCTTCACCATATTTCTCCCAACTGTGAGTGTGTAATTCTGGAGCACTTATCTCTCAATGTCCATCCCTGTGAAAAAAGCCGTGACCCTCTCGGATAAGGTCTGTGCATGAGACCCGCTTTGGGAAAGGACGCGTGAAAGTCTCAGAACACTGTCTAAGAGCCAGGATCCAACTCAGGTCCCAGCTCCACTGCACCAATGCCCCTCGGTCCCAGGAGAAACTGAGAGCTCTGTAAACAGCGGAGATCAGCAATACAAGCCTTGCCCTGCTGGAACTTCCCTCTGAAAGGAAGCATAATGCTGTCAGCAGAGTGCCTGCCCAGAGTTCTGTAGGTGTGTGGCATGGAGGGCCTGGTGCTACAGCAGCTCAGCCTCCTGCCTCACCCGAAGGGCCCAGGATCCCTGTGATCCTGGCACTCCTCACACCACTCTTGAATCCCCCATTTGGTCCTTTATCACATCCATGAAGTTGCGGGTGCACCCTGTCATTGTTTGTATCCCTGGCAATTACCTCAGTCCAGGCACAGAATCAGCAGTCAGCAAGAATGAAGGAGTGAGTGGATGAATGAATGCCAGGTCCTATTTAGGGGCTAAGGACGCAGAGATCAATAAAATTCCATCTCTGCCCATGGAGGATTCAAAGTCAGACTGGGGGACACAAAGTAATAATCACAATACAGTGAAATTCATGTATACAGCGAAATTCATGTTTAAGGAAGCTTTATTACGGCACATGACAAAATATCCATGACTATGTTTTAGCTGGTCAGGGAAGGCTTCTTGGAGGAAGTGACTTGGAACAGTGTTAGAGGAAAGTAAAAATTCTAGGCAGGGATGAACAGGTGTCCCAGGCAGTGGCACTTCATACGAAGAGGTACAAAAAGCCAGAGTGGAAACGTGCAGAGCTTACTGTGGGGACCTAAGGGCGGCATCCACATGGTTGGAGCCAGTGCAGGAGCTGGCCTGGGGTGCCGAAAGGATGGAAGAAAGGTTCCCAAGGGGGCTGGAATATCGAGCAAGGGGTAAGTTGTAGGCTGGTGAAAGGATTGCAAGCAGAGTGTGTGACTCCCCAGGGGTTTTTTCCAAGAGGATCCTCTGATGGCATTACAGAGAGAGGATGGGGGGAAGAGCCACAGGCAGGTGGCTCTGTGGGATGCTGTTGCCTTGGTCCAAGCAAAAGACGAGGAAGGCCCCTAGCAGGATGTGGCCGGGAGCTAGAGTGGGAGGATGGATTTCAGGGATATTTAGGAGAAAGAACTTGGGGCCCAAAGGAGAGGTGGGGAGAAAAGGGGGTGAAGGAGAACAGAAGCCAAGCATCAGCTTCTCCTGCCTCCTCCTCCTCTGCAATCCTCATTCCCAGAGCATGGACCAGCCAAGGACAAAGACCTAGCTCACTGGTCAGCCTGCACTTGTCTCAGCTACTCTTCTAATGAAAGGGGATGTTTTAGAAACCCTGACCTGAGCTGGGTCATCTTATTTGTAACAATATTGTAGATGGCATATAGAGGCACTTGGATAAATACTGAATGAGGCCAGGTACATAATCCCAATACTTTAGGGGGCCGAGGTGGGCAGATCACTTAAGGCCAGGAGTTCAAGACCAGCCTGGCCAACATGGTGAAACCCCGACTCTACTAAAAATACAAAAAATTAGCCAGGCATGGTAGCACATGCTTGTAATCCCAGCTACTTGGGAGACTGAAGCAGGAGAACTGCTTGAACCCGGGAGGCAGAGGTTGCAGTGAGCTGAGATTTCACCACTGCACTCCAGCCTGGACAACAAGAGTAAAACTCCATCTCAAAAAAAATAAATACTGAATGAATGATTTAGTGACAGAATGAATGAGTGAGGGTATGAATGAATAAATGAATTCTTTACAACTTATCCTAGGAGAGACTCTGACCAGCGGGTTTATCCTTGCTCAAAAGAGGAACCCCCAGGTTCCTTCTTGCCACTGCTTTGAGTCCACGTGCCCGGGGCTTGCTGGTTGCCCAGGCTCAGCTGACACTCACAGTTGTCTGTCTCAGTCTTCCCCTTTTGGGGGTCAGAACTGCAGACCCGGGATGGGGGTTGAGCTCCAGAGCCTGCCTTTTCTGTGCAGGGGCCTAGAAAGATTGAAAGATACAAAGGTGGAAACCTCTGGATTTCTCACCAGTTGGTTGACTACCCTGAACGAGACTGTCAAAGTTCTGCCTGCTTCCTAAATGATCTCACCCATTGCCTAGAGATGATTTGCATGACCTCCGAGCAAAGGCAGATGGCAACCAAGGGCTGAGATTAGTGAAAAGATTAATTTCCCCATACAGGGTACTTCCCCCACAACCCCACTTTTTTTTTTTTTTTTGCACAGGCAGCAATTCAATAAATAATTAATGCTTGCTAATCTTTTAGCTATTTCTCCTGTTGTAAAAAATTAATTGGTCTTCCATCATCTTTTGCATTGTAACATGGAGGTATTTGGCCCTAGTCCACCACCCTGCTGAAACATGTCCCTCCTGCTGCTCATTGGCATATGTCAGTGACACTCGGCAATCATGCCCAGCCTCCAGGTCCAGGACATGAATGGGAGTGCACAGCCATGTGGCAGGCACCTCCGGGGAGCTTCACACAAGCACTACCTCTTTCTTCCAGCACGCTCAAAGAGTTTGCAAATGCTCATTCTCACAACACCTCCTCCCTAGTTGCTGAGACTCCTATTTTGCAAAAGAGGTTGAACAAGATTAATGATGGGGTGGAGACGCAGCACCGTCTCTCTCCAGGCTTCTGACTAGGGACAGCAAGTGTCCTAGGATCTCTTTCTGGCTTTTGCCACTGAACTTGTGCCTCAGTTTGCCTAAGCAGGACTATCAGATCCACGGGAAGCAAAATGGGGAGGGTCAGGGGGAAGATTTCCAGATGTCTTGGTTTCTGCCACGTCAACTACTGCATTTTCCCTCTTTGAAATCACAACTCAATCATACCACCTCCTCCAGGAAGCTCTCCTAGATTAAACCAGCCTGACTATCCCTGCTCCAGTGCCTGACTTGCCCTCCCTATTCAGTGCCCTTTAGAGATCATCCTAATGACAAAGTTCAGTGGATGACTAGTTTGTCTCCTGTTGTTTTCTCATATTAAAGTTTAAGCCCTGGTAGGGTGGTAATCATGTTTGCTCTTTAGTAAATATTCCAAGAACTCGTGTGGCTACAAAAAGTCTTATAGAAGGGAGGAGACAGGCTTGTCAGCAGGAGCAGCCTGGGAGACACTCAGTGGGAATACATGAGGGTCTGCACCAATAGTCAGCACTTGCAATTGTCCCTCTTAGGTCAGCCGTTCAGCTAGCCAGCAGGTTCAGAGGACAAGGACCATCAGAGGCTCCTGCCTGAGTCCCCACCCTGCTCCTTCTGCCACTTCTGAGTGGTATCACTTAATCTCTTGCATCCTCAGGATCTCATCTGAAAAAATGTCTCCCTCGTAAGGTTTTTGTAGGGATTACGTGAGATGGTGAATGTAGACAATGACTGCAAACTGGGGAGCACGAGGTAAATATGAGGATTGATTGTCTCCCCACCTGCACGGTTCTCTTGCTCTGCAACCATCTTCAGAGCTACCATCCTGTACCTACCTTGGAAGCAACCTGAATTCCAATTCCCTGACTGGCATCCCTTCCTCTGGCCTCTTAAGGTAGTTCGAAGATAGCATTCTACAATGTCAGAGAGAGGACAGATCCTTAATGGTTACCTTGCAGGTAGAAAAACAGGTCCAAAGACCAATGCAACTGACGTGGGCTTGCACAACCGCCTTGGGCAGCTCTGTCCCAACCCCACGATGCCTGACTGCCCACAAGGACACTCCTTAGTAACAGTGTTTTGATTGAGTGCTTCCTTGTGCCAGGTTCTCGGCTGAGCACCTTACATGGGTTACCTAATTTAATCCTCACACAACTCTCTGGGGTCAATGCTGTGGTCATCTTCATTGTATAGACAACATAACTGAAGCACTGAGAATGTCACACAGCTAAAATTGTCAAAGCCAGATTCTAAGTCATTGCAGAGTCTGTGTGCTGAATATACTACACTCACTACCTCCCTGCACTATTCCTCTCATAGACTAACTCTCTAGGAAAGGAATTAAGTGAGAAATACCCTCCTAGTCATGAGATCCACTGAAGAGTAAAGCAGAATCCTTCCCTTCAAAATTTTATGATGGGTCTCTTCCTCTCCTTCTTCCTTTCCCTTCTTTTTCTTTCTTCCTGAACGAGTCAGTCCTAAATCCATGAGTGGGGCTGAGCAAGCTGGGCTTCTGTACAAGAGGGTGCAGGTGCAATGGCCCAGAATGGGTTGTCAGAGCCCCAACAAGGTGAGAGCACCCATGCAGGGGGCTGTCTGGATGGGAGTGTTTGACCCCAGATGGAGGGCATCCCCAGGGAACAGCCCAGACAAGATGTCAGAGCCCAAGCTGGGTAAGGAGAGCAGCACCCAGGGGCAGACCAGCAAAGGATCTTGAACCCCAGCCAGAGAGAAGAGGGATTGGGCATGGAGGGACAAACCAGCACGGGATATCAGAACCTGAGCAGGGTGCAGTGGGTACGGAGGGCATGTGTATGAGGGAGGGGGTGGCACTGCTGGGAGACAGGTTAATACAGAAGAGTGATCAAATCGGCAAATACGGTAAAGACCATGTGAGTCTTTCTCTTTCAGTAAAGGAAGTTAAAAATGTGAAAACCGGCCAGGCACAGTGGCTCACACCTATAATCCCAACCCTTTGGGAGGCCAAGGAGGGTGTATCAATTGAGGTCAGGAGTTCAAGACCAGACTGGCCAACATGGTGAAATCCCGTCTTTACTAAAAATACAAAAATGAACCAGGCATGGTGGCACAGGTCCCAGGTACTCAGGAGGCTGAGGCATGAAAATCGCTTGAACCTGGGGAGCGGAGGTTGCAGTGAGCCAAGATTGCATTACTGCGCTCCAACCTGGGCGACAGAGCAAGACTCTGTATTACAAAACAGAAAAAGTGAAAAGGGAGAAAAATACAATAAACCTTGTGGTGTTTGGCTGGAGTTGGAGGTGCCAGTATGCAGTCTGGCTTAGCAGAATGCGGCTATGTGGGATTCGGCTTCCTTTGGTGAATCTCTTTTGTCCCTGGGGGTATCAGAAGTCTAGGCGAAGGAAGAACTTGACCTATGTATCCTAAAAGATGCTGGACCAGTGGGTTCCGCGGTCCCTTCCTACTCATCTGAGAAGGTACAGAGCAGCAGAGGGAGCAACACTGACATCTTCTCTCAGCTCAGCACCATCCTCCAAAGGTCACTGGCACCCCTTCATGGGTGTGGCTGTGCGCTAGTTCCTGAGAGCTGCCTGCTGTCTAAGTCATAGGCCTGTGGTTCCCAAGCCTTGGTGAACATTTGAATCACCTGTCCTGGGTGCCTTCCCAGAGCCACCAAATCAGAATCTCCAGGGTGGGGCTTGGAAATCTGGATGCATAGCAATCTCCCAGATAATTCTTGTCCAGTCAGCCCATTGGTTTTGGATCAGGACTGGGAGTCAGTCACTTAGATAACGGTGTTGACACTTCATAGCAATTGCGATGCTAAAGAAAAAGCCTTCATTCTCAATTAAGAGAAAAGGAAGAGGGGGAGAAGAAAACAGCAACTTGACATAATTATGGCATCTCCCTTTAAACGCTACTGATAATATGCTGTCTGAATTCCCTTTCCATCAACTGCTGCATCTCACTATGTGTTGGGCATCCCCTAAATGGCAGGATGGCTCCAGGCTACAGCACAGAGTCCTGTGTTTCAGGTGTAGGGAAAGTGAAGTGAACAGTAGAAAAATTCCACATGGACTTTGCAGGCCTCATTCCACACCATCAGCAGAAGTCAGCTCTGCCATCTAAAACTTTTTCCCATCCCTAAGAAAGTCCCCAGCATCCTAAGGCTACAAAAGTCTAATTGGTCGTACCAAAGTAGACAGAACCTTTTCCAACAGACCCCACCCAAACTTGCACCCACGGCTCTCTATTGGCCATCCACTCTTTGTAGAGAAGTGCATTAAGAGTTTCAGGATATTACGGGATTTCGAGATGTCCTCTTCTGGCTAACAGAGCACTGTCATTACACTCAAGACAAAGAGGAGGAGTCAGCAAGGAAGGCAAAGCGCAGTGCTCAAATGGAAGCATGGAGTTGGAACGAGAAGGTGAGTCAGTGGGACAACAAATAAGTCCACATTGGCCAAAGAACAGGACAACACACAGGGCTTTGCTAGGGATCTTTGAGAGTAGGATGGGAGGAAACAAGATGCTGAGGGCTAGAGATACATCTGTAACCCTGAGAGATGCTGCCACCCAGCACAGCATGAAAGTCATGGAGACATACTTCAAGGCTGCCATGGGCTAAAGACTCATGAAACTCATGATCTCTTCTACCTCCACGTTGCTTTAACCGGAGCTTTGCTGAAGACAATGCCTTAACCTAAAAGATTGAGTCCATGGTGGGAGTACTGGGCTCCAGGGCAGGGCAGCGAAGGCTTAAGGTAGTAGACTAATGCCCCCATGGTGCTGGCACATTCTCCATGCATTTGGCAATCTCACTAAACACAGGGTCAAGGCAGCCGTGTTCCAGCCCTGGTTCTGCCACTTGTTTGCTGTGTAGCTTTAGACAGACCATTCACCCTCTGTGAACCTTGAATTCCCCATGTGTGAATCCAGATCATAGCATCTGCCCTGCTTACCTCACAGGGCTTCTGTGGATGAGGCAATGTATAAAGTGCTGATGAAACATCAGGGATTTTGTCATTGTTCCAGGTGGGCCCAGATGTCCTCTGCTTCTGCCTCCTGCCCTTTGCAGCTGACCACGTCCTCTTCTTTCCATGGGACACTCTGAGGGTCTCTCTCCTCTGCAGTCTCCACTCACTACCCTGTCAGCCTGAGTCAACCACAGCGAGGCATCTAAGACTCATCTGGGGCCCCTGTCTGGGAATACTGGACTTCACACCCGTTGGGTCAGTGCACATGATAGGGGAAACACCTTGGTCATATTTTTACATATTTCCCTCCCACTCAAAACCACATAGTCAAGCAAATTGCAGTAGGAATAAAGTCCTGCTCGACAAATTTCATTTTTCCCACTCGTTTATTAATAGTAGGTGCTGCAGCCACTACCGAACTATTGTTTATCCAGCCTATTAAAGTTCTGTTTTCCAAAACACATTTTTCTTGTGCTCTAGCCACAACTGACCTGCCCAGAGCCCAGGACTGCTAAGAATAGCTGGGCTATGCCAAAGACGAGGAGATTCAGGGAGAATCAATACCTCGTTGCTGAGTGAGAACAGAAAGTCGTTTCTCATCCGTCTCCCCTCTCAGGCCCCATGACAGAGTTTCTCTCTTTCTCCCAAAGAGGAGATCATGGATTGTGAAATCCCTTAATGGAAAAAACAGCCACAGGGCACTGGCTTGGCGGGATTGTATCCAAAATCATTATGTCATAAAAAGTTTCTTCCCCAAGTACACACAGGCTGTTTTCCAGCAATTATCCCAAAGAACTTTTTTTGGGGAGATGGGGCTGCGGAGGAGGGGAGAAAAGGGTTTATAGCCAGGGACATGCACAATCCCCCGATTCATCTCTTCTGGCTCCAGATCACCTCACATGAATACGGGGTGATTCCACAGCCCCCAGGCTCTGTGCTCTCCTCTCGTCTGCCCCTTTGCCGTCATTCCATTTTACTCATTAGGAGGGATTTTTGACATGCTACTTGCTAAGTTGGCATTTCTCATATTTCACAAAGCCCTACCTGGAGTATGCCCTCTAAAGCTGGGAATGAAAATAATTTTATCTGTGTTTAGGATAAACAATAGGTCAGAGTACCCCAAGATGGGCTAGTTCCACCAGGAGAGTTCCACCGGGAGAGAACAGTGTGGTGTAGTGGGATGAATGCTGCTCTGGGAGTTCTAGTTCCAGCTCCAAGATGAAATAGCAGGCCACTTACAGGACCTACATGCAGCACCAAAATGATCTCCCATGTTCCATCCTGTAAAAAAAAATCCAGTGAGTTTCTGGAAGGACGGCTTGGTGCGGCTGCCAGTCTGACCAGGCTGCACTTTAGGCATGGTGGAACATGCAACATTGTTGAGGAGCTAGAATTTCATTACTCTTCATAGAGGAGCCATAAGGAATGTGACTGGAGGGCAGCATGCGGGAGGGGTGGGTGTAGGTGCAGGGAGAGGCAGGTGCAGAAGATGGGAGGTGGTCATTTTCTGCAGATGATTTGGGAGACAGCCAGCCCAGGGATTGGTCATCCAGTTTACAGGCCAGTTCAAATGGCTTGGAGCTAACCAATCAGAAACTCCGGAAAGGGGCAGAATCTGAAGAATCAGCCACTGCCCACACACCTGTGGTAGGGAGGCTTAGTGGCAGGGATGGTCTCTGAGAGGTCTGTGGGGGTCAAAGCCAGCCTGGGTACAGAACAACATCCCTGAAAAAGCCCTCTTTGAAAAGCTGGCAAAGAAGCCTCCTTTGACTGCCTCACCAATGTGAGGATTGTCAGGTTTCAGCAAATGCCAGTGTATTGTGTTTGATGCTTGGTTAGTTTTTTAATATTGTGAAGGAATTTATAAATACAAAACAGATATCGCTTGATGGTGCATACCTTTGAGAGGCAAGGATCTGACCGATGAGTATTTGCCTGTGCAGACCACAGCCTTAATAATCTTCTAACCCATGGCGAAATCCTTCTAGGGTGTCTATGGCAGTGGGGAATTCCCATGACTAACTCAACCCAGCCTCTCCGTAAGATAGTGATGTTAATGCCTATGTTGATATGATACAGATATCTTTAATAAGTTTCCTGATTTCAACATTCTAGCAAGGATAGGGAAAGTCCCAGGCACAGAGCAAAGTTCAATTGCTTCTTCCCACTTTCATATTGTTCTTCCAGTATTCTTTGGCATCGCCACCTAGAGGAGCCAGGCTTCCTCCCAGGGACCCTCAGTGGACTTTCCACACAGAACGGAAGGATCAGGCCTCCTGAAGGGAGCCAGCGATCTTGCAGAACCAGAACCAGGAGGGAACTGAGTCAAACAATTGGCTGATTCTATTCCAAGAATAGCACCAATATTTTAATGTATATTTTCTACAAATAAGGACATTCTCTGGCATAGTAATGATACAATATAAAAATCCAGGAATTAACTAATATATATTACTAGCATCTAAACCCTATGCCATTCCAGTTTTGCTAATTTTCCCAATAATGCTTGGGACCCTATGTTGCATTTAGCTGTCATGCCTCATTCATCTTCTTTAATCTGGAACGTTTCCTCCATCTGTCCTCGACCTTGGGATGAGTGTGGCACCTTTGAAGGATTGTGACACTTTCTTTGTAGGCCGTTCCTCCATTTGAGTTTGCCGAGTGTTTCCTTGCAATTGGATTCAGGTGATAGGTTTTTGGCAGGAACGCCGTGGAATTAGTGTTGTGCTCCTGATGCATTCTGTTTGATAGTATGTGATTCCTGTTTGCCTAATGTCACCTGATGTGAACTTGGATCACTTGACTAAGGTGCTCTCTGCCAAGTCTCCCCACTCTAAAGTTGTTCCTTTTCTCTTTGTAGGTACAGGACTGTTTGAGACTAAGAAAATACACCAGTCCTCATCAAACTTCCCCAACTAGTCTTCACAGTCCTTGATGTTTCTTGGCTGAACTAACAACCACGATGGATGCCGAAGAGGGGCTATTTTTCTAATTTCATCATTCCTCCACAGTATATTAGTTGGTGTTCTGCTGTAAGGAAGCGCTTTCTCTTCTTTGAATTTATTTATTCACTTATATATTTCTGTTGGTACAGACTCATAGATTCTACTTTATTCAGTAGGATAGAATTCATTGCCAACATTATTCATTTTCATGTCTAAATTATACCAGATTTGACCATCAGGAGCCCCTTCAAGCCAATTCCCGTGTCTTGTTGACATGTCTTCATTATTCTAGGAGCACTTCCTAACTTTCCGTTCTACAAAATGTTCCAGGCTCTTCTTGTACCTTCCCTGCCACATCCATGGAATCCGCCATTTCTCCAAAGACTCCTGGCTCTAAGCACTGAGTCTGCACATTGCTATTGGGTGCCCCTGCTCCCAGGTCCTCTCTATGGAGAAGACACATGCACACACTTAACCTATAGTGACAGAAGGCAGATCAGTGGTTGCCTGGGGATAGGGTGGTGACCAGAGATGGGAAAGAGGAATTACAAAGGCAAGGGCTATAAGGAAACTTTTGAGGTGATGGAGATATGCACATATCAAGACATACCAAAATATACCATTTATTTATTTATTTAAGACAGAGTCTCGCTCTGTTTCCCGGACTGGAATGCAGTGGTGAGATCTCGGGTCACTGCAACCTCCACCATCCAGGTTCAAGTGATTCTCCTGCCTCAGCCTGCCAAGTAGCTGGTATTACAGGTGCACACCACCATGCCTAGCTAGTTTTTATCTTTTCAGCAGAGACAGTGGTTTCACCATGTTGGCCAGGCTAGTCTCGAACTCCTGACCTCAAGTGATCTGCTCACCTCGGCCTCCCAAAGTGCTAGTATTACAGGCATGAGCCACCGTGCCCAGTCAAAATATACATTTTAAGTATATGCAGTTCATCATATGTAAATTACACTTCAACAAACTGTTAAAATTTTTGACATCCCTGGAATTATCACCATGCAAGGAAAGCAGTACTCTCTGACTGTCTAACACCTGGCTTCTGAAGTATTATCTAAAGGAAAGTAATGAGTAGAATTTTAAGATCAAGAAATTCCTCTTAGGTTCAATAAAGACAAAAGAGGAATGATTTTTAAAACTCTCTAAACATTTTTATTAAATTAAGATACAGAGTGTAGGTTCTGGGTTTCTTTGGAATGTTACAAGCTTGTCCAACCCATCCTATTTTGTTGTTGTTTTCTGTTCTGTTTCATTTTGTTTTGTTTTAGGCTTTTAAAAGCCTGAAGTTATGGTTTTTAGTTTCTGTCTCTAGTGATAAGCGGAAAAGCAGGATGAGGAAGGGGCTTTCTGGCCTAAACAGAAACAGAAACTAAGAACCCATGACTGTATTCTCTCCCCTGGACACCCATTTATAAGGTGTGCTTAATAGATGATACCATATTCTGAATACAGATGTTTATCCTAAATATAAAGGAATTTTCTAAAACAATGAGTAAAATCAATAATAAGCACTCATTTTCATGCATGAAAAACATTTACCAATTTTTTGTAAACTTTTTGATAAAAACATATTTTTAAGCTTATTTTGTAAACTTTTTGACAAAAGAAAACTATTTTTTTAAATCTTTTATATGCTTCTACCCAGTAATTCTACATCTAGTAGTTTATCCTAGGAAAAAAATCAGGACACACCGAAAGGTATATGGATAACTTTTTATCAGTATGTTACATTATCATTACAATGTTATAAATAAATAAATGAAAAATTGTAACCAACATAAACGTTTGATAAATTAAGGAATAACAATAAAATAAAACTCAAAACAGACATTAGACTATAGTAGAATATTTGATGGCATAGACAAATGTTCATTTTATATATTTAACTGAAAAATGTGAATTTAATCCTTTGTCTCTGGAAGGGGAATAAGCAAAAATATATACATGTGTTTGTATATTTTACATATATTAATATATGAAAGATCTTTGATATATGTAAAAGATGCAAACAAAATGGTACATATGCCAAAATGTTTGTGGTTACTTCTGAATGGTAGGACTGTGAATATTTTTCTTGGTGGTTTTCTGTATTTCTAACTTTTTTCCAATTGTATGTACATATATGTATCTGTACAGTCCTATATTCCTTATGTATAATTCAGAAACCCAAAAAAAACCTTTCAAAATGGACATTTTCCATGAAGTTAGTAAAAACTCGTTTAGCAACAAAAACTGGCATGAGCCTTGATATAGTGTATAATTATGAGTCTTTCTGTATTTGCCCTGTTGTCTTTCAGACATATTTCTATTTCACTGCAGATGGGCTCGGCCCCAGAATTCCCAGAGGTTACAGAATATTCAGATAGTGTGCTGTTCTAATACCAAAAATCTTCTGGATTCTAAAGCATCTATCTTCTATGGTTTCAAATATAGAATTATGGCCAATATTTTAGGGTTTTTTGTTTTGTTTTGTTTTGTTTGAGACAGGGTCTCACTCTGTCACATAAGCTAGAATACAGTAGTGTGATCAGAGCTCACTGCAGCCTCAACCTCCTGGGCTCAAGCGATCCTTCTGCCTTAGCCTCTGAGTAGCTGGGACCACAGGCACCAACCACCATGCCCAGCTAATTTTATTTATTTATTTATTCATTCATTTATTACTTATTATTTAGAGACAGGAGTCTCACTATGTTGCCCAGGCTGGTCTCAAACTCCTGGCCTCAAACAATCCTCTCCCCTTGGCATCCCAAAGTGCCGGATTACAGGCAAGAGTCACCACGCCTGGCCAGATAATATTCTGTGATGAGGGGGAAATAAGAAGGAACGGAAGGAGGGGAAGAAGGAAGGGAGGGAAAGAAGGAAACAATTATTATCTTGGCAGAATAAAAATGGTGCAGAGAGGGCAAAACTACAGGTAACAAGCAGTTAGAATGCAACTTTTGCTTTTGTTTCTGTCAGTGTTCTCCAGCCAAAGCCCACCAGGAACACACAAGCTGGACTTCCTACTTGCTGGCGGAGCACACAGGACCATGAAGGAACCAGGCATCTCACTAAGGAGGTGTTAGAAGCACTTATTTTAAGATGTGGGCTTTTATTTGTGATGTGAGGGAGAGCCTAAGGCAGTGGGGCTGCCCTGCAGATTGGGTGCTATCAAAAAGTAGGGCAATTCCATGTTGGCATCTCAATAAGTCCTATCTGTAGGAAGGAGACACTGGACCCAGGACACAGCCCTAATGGGTAAAGAAGTAGCAGAGTCGTTTCTCAGCGAAGGTCAGCTGTGCCACACAGCAACCTTGTTTTTGTCTGTGTTGAGACACAATTATGAAGTGACTTCGCTTGGTCTCATTTTTCATGCTCTCAGAGTATTCTGAGGCTGATGTTCTCCCTGGCTGTTCATACCCCTATGTGAATGGCATGACCCAGCTGTGGGTTTTGGGCCAGCTTTTGAATGTTGCAGCTGCCTTTTTCTGCTCTCCTCTCTGTGTCAGCTGTGGCCCAGAGTATGGGGGAAAGGGTGTCAGCAGCCCCTCACTCTAATGAGGAGTGACAACACATGCATGCAGAACTTGGCCAGTGTGACCCAAATACCAACCCGGTGACCCTGAGCCCATCACCTGCGGGAGGATCTGAAAGGAGAGGTTTGAAGATTGATGTACACAGACCAGAGAGTGGATTTCTGTAGAGGGCAAACTGTCATGGCATTGTGCTGTATTGTTCATGGATGCAGGAGGTGCCTTCACCTTAGCCACAGACCATGAGCACATCCAGGCAAAAGGCTGGCCAGCTCCCTGGCTGCAGATAAGAGAAGGAAGGAGAGGCTGCACTTTCTGTAAGTGCACCCTCAGCAAGGGGGTCCCACACATCGTGTGCTGTGGGAGGACCACAGGGAGCCCTGGGAGGGGGTGACCAAAGGGGTTAAACACAGAGAGCCAACCTGGATGCAAGAACCCAGGAAATCTCTGCCTTCCAGAGAGCCAGAAAGGGGACAGCTGCCCTCCCAGAAGCCACCAAAGCCAGGCTGCACCTGTACCCTTGCCTCTCCTGCTTCTCCTCCTCCAATTCCAGAGGAGCCAAAAGCAGAATTGGAATCTGGAATCCCTTCCTTCCCCCCTCCAATTCCAGAGGAGCCAATCTGGAAAAGAGGATTAGCTCCTCTGGAATTGGAGGAAGGAAGGAAGGAAAAGGAGAAAGGCAGGAAGTGACACAGAGAGGAATCCTCCCATTTCCCTCCTTTTTTATTACTGGCTTCCTAGCCAGAGGCAGGCCCAGGCTGAGGGAGGGGGAAAGCGCTGAATCAGGTCAGAGACTGAGGCTTAAATAATGAAATGAACTTGATTGACTTTTAACACCTCCAGGCAAGATTTCTTTAATACCTGAGAGGGACGAGGAAAGTTACAGTATCTGCCAAAAGTATCAAGAAGGAGAGGAAAAAGAGACTCTGACAAGACAATGATATGAAAGGAAAATGCTGCTTTCTGCTTCCACCCAAGGGGCACCACTGTTTAAATAAGCTGTGACAAGTACACAGAGATATGCTGGTACATTTTTTAAATGCATAAACTTTATTTTTAGAGCAATTTTAAGTTTGCGGAAGAAAACTGAGCAGAAAATACAAAGAGTTCCCATATACTCCCTCTCCTCCCATCCCCACAGTTTTCCCTATTATTAACATCTTGCATTAATGTGATACTGATAAGCCAATATTGATACATCATTACTGACTAAAATCCATAGTTGACTTCAGGTTCACTCTTTCTGTTGTATAGCTTTTGGGTTTTGAAAAATGCATGTCTATGTATCCAACATTACAGTATCTTACAGAATCATTTCACTACCCTAAAATCCCCTATGCTTTACCTATTCATCCAATTCACTATTACCCACCAGGCCCTGGAAATTGCTGATGTTCATACTTTCCCAGAGCTTAGGTTTTTTTCAGAACTTCTTATATTCCATAGCACACAGTATGTAACCTTTTCAGACTGGCTTCTTTCACTTAGCAATATGCCTTTCAGGTTCCTCCATGTCTTTTTGTGGCTTGATAGCTCATTTCTTCCTATCACTGAATAATATTTCATTGTATGGCTGTACCACCATTTTTTTATCCATTCATCTATTAAAGGACATTTTATTTGCTTCCAATTTTTGGCAATTATGAATAAAACTTCCAGAAACATTCACATGCAGGTTTTTGTGTGGACATGTTTTCAAATCCTTTGAGTAAATACCGAGGAGCACAATTGCTGGAGCATATGGTAAGAGTATGTTTAGTTCTGTAAGAAACCTCCAAACTGCCTTCCAAAGTGGCTATATCATTTTGCATTTCCACCAGCAATAAGTGAGAGTTTCTGTTACTCCACATCCTCGTCAACATCCTCGTCAACATTTGGTGTTGTCTGTGTTGGACTTTAGCCATTCTCATGGATGTGCAGTGGTATCTCATTGTTGTTTTACTGATAAATGCTTTAATTTGACTCTCGAGCAAAGGAAAAGCCCCAATCTGTTTGCCAGTTTTCATGGTGTAAATTCCCCACATGTGAATGTAAATTGATACAGCTATTATGCAAAACTGTGTGGACATTCCTCAAAAAGTTAAAACCAGAACTACCATATGATCCAGCAATTTCACTTCACAGTATATATCCAAAGGAAATCAAATCACTGTCTCGAAGAGATATCTACATTCCCATGTTCATTGCAGCATGTTTCACAGAGGTATGAAAACAACCTAAGTGTCCTTTGATGGATGAACAGACGAAGAAAATGTGGTATCTGTACACATGGAATATCAGAATATAATGGAATATTGTTCAGTCTTTAAAAAGAAGGAAATCCTACCACTGGAAGAAAACATGAATGAACCTAGAGGACGTTATGCAAGTGAAATAAGCCAGACACAAAAAGACACATACTGAATGATCTCACTTACATGCGGAATCTTTAAAAAGCCAAACTCATAGAAACAGACAGTAGAACAGTGGTTACCAAGGGGCTTGGGGAAACTGGGAAGATGTTGGTCAAAGTATACAGACTTGCAGTTCTCAGATGAATAAGTTCTGGAGTTACCATCCTGACAGCATGGTGACTGGGCTGTAGTCAATAATAATGTATTGTATACTTGAAATTCACTAAGAGAGTATTTCCATTACGAAGAAAAAAGTTACTAAGTATGGTGATGGATGGGTTAATTAGCTTGATTGTGGTAATTATTTTACGATGTATATTTATATCAAATCATTACATTATACACGTTAAATATATACATATGTCAATTGTATCTAGATGTCTATCATGTAGATGTCAATTATATATGCATGTATTATCAATTGTACCTCAATAAAGCTGGGAAAATATACATAAAATGTTAAAACTCCCGCCATGGCCAATTTAAAGCAACCACCGTGATGTCCCTGATGCAGAGTTGGGAGGAGATGTTCCCAGTTGGCTCTCATGAGTGGGTGTGAGCCGGCCCCAGCTCACCACTGCCTGGGCAAATGCTCAGCACAGACAGTGGGCTGTCCTTCTCCACAAACCCTCCAACATCTTCTTATTGAATAACTTTTCTAGGTATCTTTAAACAGGATGACCAGTACTTGATGAAGGGTTGATGTTCTGGGACCCAGAATAGAGAAACCATGTAAGCAGCTTCTCACACAGAACCCAGGTTGAACTGGGCTAATTTCTGTCTTAATGACAAGGATGCCAACGGTGGCAGGTAGGTATTTGGCAATCACTGAGCCACTCCCATCAATGCACTGGCGCCACAACAAATCTCCCAAGCTCAAACACGGTATGTCAGCAAGACCCTGCCACCCTATCCTTTCCTCCTCTGTCATTTGCCTCCTTTTAAAGAGAACTGTTTGGGGGAATCTCCTAGTTCCCTTTTCTCTCTCACCTTCCTCATTTCTCTTTCCTTAGGTAAAGAATTGAGCTGGCAACCATTTGGCAGTGTAGCTGAGATAGAGAAATACTCATCTAGAAGGTAGGGAAATATCCCAGCCCTGCTGTCCTGCAGCCATCCCGGGGCCAGCCTCTTTGTCTGCACAGCCAACAGGGTTTCCACGGCTTCCAAGAGGACATCTGACACAGGTGTTAAGCTTTCTGAAAAAAAAAAAAGATGGTCACACACACAAGATTAGCTTTTAAACCCTCCCTGAGCATTCAATTATGTAAATGATTGCTCTCTTTCTAGACCTTCCTTCCTAGTCATCAATAATCAAAGTTAGTGATGATCCTTCAAAGATTTCATGTTCAGTAGTTATTTGAATAAAACTAAATTTGGCCTTTTTATATGAGATTATGCTTTGAAGTGTGACCAAATGAAACCGGGCTCCGCAAGAATGAAGCAGGTGCAGCCAGGGCATTAGAGCAGGGGGTGCAGGCAGCACGCCTGGGTCCTGCACCCAGTCCTGTCACCGCAGCCCTCAATCCCCTGGCAGAGAGGGGAAGCTTTAATACAATTAGGAGACAGGATTAGGAGGGACAATCATCCTCATAAGTGAAGCAATTTGTCTAAAAGAAAAACAGCTCCCCTTAGCCCTGGAGACCCAGCCAGTGGCCTGCTCCCTGCAGGCCTCTCCTTTCTGTCCTCAACACCCTCCATTAAGACCAAGTCTAGCCTTGGGCAGATTGTGAAACCGTTATGAGATTAGGTTCCTCACATGTTACCTGAGATCACACGTCCTTCATGATGGACAGGTGGTCCGGCACAGAGGGAACAGCCACGGGCTGGAGACAGGCCATGGGAAATTTAAAACCAGTCTTGTCACCATTGGTGCCATGTGACCTTGACTGAGCAAAGCAGTGCACTTGAACCTGTTTCTCTCTCCCTACTAAACAGGGATGAGGAAGAGGATGATGATGACAATGGTGATGACGGCCTAGGAGGTTACGAGATGTCCATTGTAACTTCCTAGTCCACAAACGCCCAGTTAAACCTGATTTGAACCCCAATTTCTTTCCCGATGAGAGTCCAAAGACCTCCTCACAATGTCTGTGAATTCTGGTGTGTACCTGCTCATGACTCTCCCACCTCCAGGTAGTTCATTCGTGCATCTACCTCCATGCTGCCCCATGTCAATCCAAATGTCACCCCAACCTCCAACTACTATGAAAAACATGCACGCACCTTGTGAATTCATAGAAACTGAGTATAGGGAGGTGGCCATGGGGTGGGGTCGCTTCATGCACCTCACAGCCTTTCCCCTTCATATTTCCTCTCCCTAGAACCTCCACAGAATCAAGCACAAGCCCTCCCCCTGCCGTGCTGGACATTCTTTTCATGCCTAGGTCCTCCTGAACTTTCAGCTTCTGTTCCAAAGCATAGATCAAAGTATTTCCCCAACAAATCAGCTTTCTCCTTCTAAGGGAAATACTGGTACATAAACTTTTCTCCGCTTTGTCACGGTTAGAATGACTAATATGAATGTACTCTGTTTATAGGGTACTTCATAAGCCATCTCATCTGATCCTCACAGCAACCCTGAGAGCTGAGATTCTATAGAGGGAGATACTGAGGCTCAGAGGTATTACGTGACCAACAGTGAACACCCAAGAAGGGGTGGAGTCAGAGTTCAGAGCTGAGCTGACTCCAAAGCCCACGCCTTTCCTTCTCCCACCTGCCCCTTTGTTTCCACTGCTGAGGATCCCCTCGGGACTGGCTGGATGAACACTTGCTCCCCAGAAGACATCGGGAAGCCACCCTCTCCCCGCTATGAGGGTGGAAAACTCTACTTCTGCGCCACCGTTCCCCCTCCACTTGGATTCATCAGCTTGGGAGGGAAAGCCTTGTTCTCTGACCACCCAAAAAGGACCACAGCCTTCCGGAAGTCTTTCTCAAGATCAGCAGGAGACAGGCAGCTGAGCATGGAATTTGGATGGGAGGATAGTGGGGAGAGACGTGCTGTCTGGCTTTACTCCCTCCCCACACTACCCTGCTAGTTCCTGAGCACAAGCCCCGGCCTAGGTATGCGACAGAGAGAAAGTGAGAGACAGGAAAGGGACAGCAGAGAGCAAGGCATGGAGTCAAGTCCAAGTGAGAACATAGACATGCAGTGCAGGGCCAGACCAAACGGGTCATTCGTAACAGGACGGAAGCAGAGAAACCGTAAGTGAGTATTCCACGTAAAACTGCCGTCAACCGGGCATGGTGGCTCATGCCAGTAATCCCAACAGTTTGGGAGGCCGAGGCAGGTGGATCACCTGAGGTCAGGAGTTCAAGACCAGCCTAGTCAACATGATGAAATCCTGTCTTTACTAAAAATACAAAAAATTAGCCGGGCGTGGTGCCACACACCTGTAATCCCAGCTACTCAGGTGGCTGAGACAGAAGAATCACTTGAACCCAGGAGGCAAAAGTTGCGGTGAGGTGAGATTGCCCCATTGCACTCCAACCTGGGCAACAAGAGCAAAACTCCATCTTAAAAAAAAAAAACCACTCTCGAGATTTCCCACCTGATTCTCAGGCACCAAGGCTAACAAGGAGAGAAGTGGGAGTCCATCTTAGCAGCAGATAGCTGCACACCCTGACCCAGGAATTCAGCGTGTCTCTTACAGGACCTCCACTCTGCAACAGTTTGGCTTGAGCTGGTCACAGAAAGTTGTGCTAACCTCAGGAGCACACTCTCCACCAGCTGACAGAAGAGAGATAACAGTGAACGTGCAGGGTGACCCAGGAAAATCGGCCTTGGATTACAGATTAGCTATGGATAACATACACGATGAGGACCAGCAAAAAGCTGAGAGTTGTCCATGCTACCGAAAACCAGGCAAGAGTGAAGGCTGAGGGCGGAGGCTGCAAGGCACTGCACAAACAGGAAGTTTATGTTTAGGTTATTGGGCAAGGGAAGGTGCAATTCTTATAACAGCTTACAGGCACACAGCGCTTTATAGCGTAGCAGCACTTTCCTGGACATCATGTTGTTTAGAGCACTGAACAGTGCAGACGTTAGGGTTAACAGCCAGTTTCAGTGTCAGGACCACGGCATGCTCCTCTGTGAATTCATAACCATGATCCTCCTCCTCCATGCCATGCTCCCGTCTCTACCATGGATCATCTCAGCAAGGACTCAGTGAGAGGCCCATTCATTCATTACGCCACCAGCAATTTTGAGCCTCTCTGACACACCAGGCACTGCTCTAAACATGGTGAACAAAGGTTGCGAAAAACTTTCTCTTCATGGAACTTTCTTCCTAGAGAGGCAGACGGATAATCAAGATAATAATAAGCATGCTGGGTTGTATGTTACGTAGTGATGAAAACCATGAACAAAACCGAACAAGTACATGGGGCCACAGTGCTTGGCACCTCAGAGGCACTCAATCCACATTCCTCGGCGCTGCTCCCATCTCACGGTGGCCCTGAGAGGCAGACAGGCTGATAGCCAGCATCTTACAAGTGTGCAGTGTGAGGCTTAGAGAGCTTCATGATCTGCCCAGCACCATGAAGGTGGAAAGGGCCAGGCCAGGACATGGCTCCCTCCCCCGTACCCTCTCCCAACTTCTTCTGCAGCTCTGTGTGGGGGGAGAGGAGACCAGCTGTGGCAGAGGAGAGGTGAAGCACAGAGGGGACTCACCCACAGAGAAGCTACTGTCCCCACAGCCACAACACCTCCCTCCCCTCCCAGGGAGCTGCCAGGATTTGCTGAGCACAACACTCCAGAGCAGCTGCCAGCTGCCTCACAGGGAGCACCCGTGAGGAGGCCTGCTCCTAAAGGAGTCTCTGGAGCTGGTCCCTACCCCATCTCCATCCCGTCCCATGATAAGGGTTCCCGCAGTGCAGAGGCTATCAGGACACCAGGGAGAGAAACGCCTAATTGTTATATTGACTTTCCACTCAGTTGCCTCCAGCAGGCTTGTGCTTAGGAGCCATGAACAGAGGGCAGCAGAGTTGCGGCCTTGGCAGCCCACCGAGGCCAGGCCGCCCCACCACACGGACGCATGTGATGTCCACTTCCTGGAGCCGGCAGGCAGGGCTTCAGTGGCCAGGCCTTGCCCAGCAGCTTGTCTGCAAACAGCAAGGGGCCAGACCTCATGCACACACAGCTCAGAAGGGGTCCATCTGTGCTAGGGCTCTTGCAGACTTAAAGAGGAAGGTGCCAGGAGCCAGTTTCCATTCTAGGCTGCAGCCTCCTGCCCAGAATCTCCAGCCTTGCTTCTCTGCAGCTAGGGCCATCTGGCTGTCCCTCCTAGGCGCTTAGATACCCCTGAAGTGTACCCAAACACTCTGGCCACAAACATCATTACCCTCAATACCAGTCACTGTTGAGGTCAGCCTGCCAGGGTCCTGCCACCTGCTGCGTGCCCGTGCTTCCAGTGACTGGCTCTGTATATGTCTCCATACCTCAACAACCTGTGGATGCCTCCAGGGAATCCTGATTTCTCGTGCACTGGCATCTTGTCTTGCTCTTTCTTTCTGGATGCCTCTCTCATTCCTTCTGTAAACACATGCAAGCACCGGTACAGGTATCAACTTTGTCACTGTGACATCTTGACTAGGGTCCAGATGGCTTCATGACATCTTGACAAGCTTCCAGTTGCTGCCTGCCTGCTTTCCCAGGTCTTGGAATAACATGGCCTCTGCTGATAGACCGACCCCCTGAATCCCACGTTGGATTACCCTAGTGTGGCTGCCACAGAGGTCTGCCCACCTGATATCAGGCTCTTTCTTGCAAGATAGGAGTTTCCACTAGGACCTGCACAACCTGTACTGTCCTCATACAGTTTCCCCAATCCAGGGAGAAGAACCAGGTCCCGATGTCAGCCTGCATCACACCACTGCACTCAACTGATCCCTGCCTACCATGTTCTGAGATGTGTGTGAAAGTCTGGATTTGCAGTAGCAAGATGGAGTTAGTTACATATTCTGTTTGGTAAATATCTCTTTTAGGATTTTTTATTATAAAAATTCAAATAATAAACCATGCACAAACTAAAAATTAATAGCTTACCTACCTCCTCCTTTTTAATCTCACTTCTGAGATGCATCCTGTCTTAAGTTAGGTATGTATCCATCCACTCTTTTTTACACACATGCTCCACAGAGAATTCTTTTGCACAAACAGAAACATACAAATTGTTCCTCACATTATTTTTTTAATGTAGCAAGGACAGATTTTTTCTCGGGAAATTTAAAGCCTATCCATTGCTTTAATGCATGCTATAGTACTCACTACATAGATGATCCATAATACATTTTTTTTTTGAGACAGCTATTACTCTGTTGCCCAGGCTGGAATGCAGTGATCACAGCTCACAGCAATCTCCACCTCCTGGGCTCAAGCAATCCTCTCACCTCAGCCTCCTGAATAACTGGGACTATAGGTGTATACCACCATGCCTGGCTTTTATACTTTTTGTAAAGACAGGGTTTTTGCCATGTTGCCCAGGCTGGTCTCAAACACCTGGCCTCAAATAATCTGCCTGCTTTGGCCTCCAGAAGTGCTGGGATAACAGGTGTGAGCCACTGTTCCTGGCCCCGTAATACATTTAATCATTCATTTATTCGTGTACATTTGTTTCTAGTCATTTTCTACTACAAACAACACTGCAATAAATATCCTCATGTATACATCTTTTTGTATTTCTTTTTTTCCATAGGTCAGTTTCCTGGAGTTCTTGTCGTCCCATTTGAATTTGCATTTTTGTTATAAGTGAGCTTAGGTATATCTTCATCTGTTGCTGGCTCTTTGTGTTTCTTTTATGAATTTCTTGGCTCCATACCCTGATGCCTGCATGTTGGACGTGAGATTAAGGCAGTGGTAGGGAGCTATTAAAGAGGTAGGGGGCTGAATTATTCAGCCTTCCACTTCTATAATCCCTTTATCTCAACCACCACTAACTCGAAACTTCCATTGGATTAGCCCATAGCAGAATCTACATTTCTCATGACTACTTTGGCTCTATCTGGCTATGGTGAAAGCACATCTCCCTTGCAAAAATACCCACCATCCTCCTGCCCACCCATTGCTCATTGCTCCCCTCTGAGCCTTGCAGGGCTTAGGTAGAAGGGGACTCCACTGTCATCCAACTGACAGTGAAGGTGACAGGCTCTAGAAGGCTCAAGGAGGCACCTTATCACATGGGGATCGGTGTCCCAAGTGAAAAATGAGGGTCTTAGGAGAGAACTGTGGAGCAACATGACAACGGACTGGAGAGGTGTCAGGAATGAGAGCAGTGGAGAGATTTTTTCATGGGACACTTTGCAAAACCCCAAGTGCTAAGGTCTTGTCCCATCCCGTCTTCCTCTACCCACCACTGGGTGGCAAAACATGATGCATGAGCTAAATAGCATCACCTGGTTGTCTGATGTTGCGTTGCTTTTCGATGCTCCCAGGACCCTTACGAAATGATGTGCTTGATCTGGAAAAGACAGGTATTGTGGTTTGGGGGACAAGGAGACAATACCCCCCCACCTGAGCGAGTATCAGCCTTTCCCCTGTGGCAGAGATAATGACAGTGTTGATGACGATGATGGTGATAATGACACTGATGATGGTGATGATGGTGATGATGATGATGATCACAAGCCTGAGATACCTCCTTTAGCTTGAGAGCTATAAGGCTTCTTCCACTTCCTCCTTTCTTCTCCCCACCAAAACCTGGTAAATAGTGAGTTCCTGCAAGACAGAGGCCCTGCTGTGCAGGTTATATTATTATACTATCACTGAGTATACACAGAAGAAAAAAGAAACCCACAGTTCCACCAGGCCAACCTCATCTGGCAGCATTTTGAAAACTTCCATCCAGTCCTGCATCATTCCTCCTCCTCAAAACCTTTTCAGAGGCCATGAGATGGGCTCTTGCATTAAACGGCCAACTCTCCCGGGACCATGGGCAAGCAGACGCTTGGATAGTGATCTTGGCATTGTTTCTGGGTCAGTGTGAGCAACTTTAGGATTGTGTATCCTTGTGACTGACTCTCCATTACCTCTTCAGAGTAAACATGTGAACTTCATACATTAAAAAGTCCTTTTAGATTGAGAAAATATCTAGGGAAAAACATTGGACACATATAGTAGCTGAGCTCCCACGCACCATTTTTAGAATAACCTCGTGTGTGAGGTTATTCTAAAAATGTATCACCATCTCCCTGACCAATAAGGAAGACTGAACTTCAAAGACATTAGATCACATGGCTGGTAAGTGGTAAAGTGTGGTCTCCAGCCGAGGTCCCCTACTTCCATGTCCAGAACACTTGCATCACACCAAGTCGATGACATAATCTATTGTCCATGTTCCAGAGTTATAGGTAAGGAGCAAAACTAACCTGCTTCACTTTCCCACCTCTCTGTACCAATAAGAAAGCATCCTAAGCAGGCAATGGAGAAGGAATCAGAGGAAGGATGGGAAGTGGCCTGCACAGGAGGGTTTCCTCCAGTGGAAGAGGGGAATGCCGGCTCACCTGGGGATAGAGGGCAGGGGGAGGCTCTTCCTCCCCACAGTCCAGTACCTTTGTGGGTGTTACCTTCACCATTAGTAAAACCCTAGAGAGCTGAGGAAGTGGGAAAAGAGCAACGAACTCAAACTCAAGTTCGAAAGCAAATAAGTTCAAAAGAGACAAGTTCAAAACCAGCCATGCTGAGACGGGGAGAAATTACAGGCCTCGGTTAGAAAGGAATTCGCCACCTCCGCGCTAAGGCTAAAGCAGAAGTCCCTCACTATCAGGGCTTTAGGCTGCTAACCTGCTAACTTCACAAAGGAGTGGCAGGCAGTGGTGTTCTGGGAAAGCTTAACAAGCAGCTCTCCAGGAAAAATGAAAGCCGGAGTTATAACAGCATTTCTTTGACTTCCATAGTATAAATAATACCCCACGGCAGCTTTGGAAATCCTACAAAGTGGGGACCTCAGACTAGGAAAGGGGATGGGATGGGACACCACATAGAGTGGAAACTAACACCTCTCATACCCTTTTTGGGGCCACATTCTTCTCATCTGTCCTTCACCATGTGTGCAAGGCCACCCACACCCTGTAGGTGACAAGACATTTAAGTAACAGAAGTAAGGAGGAAGGGGCAAAGATTGCTCACTGCGAACATTCTCTGTTGTTTGAAAGCTCTTTGTAAAGAGTGGCCCTATTTCTTCTATTGTCTTTCTTGTCTCCCCTAAGCCAAAACCTGAGCCCAGCTGAGCTCTAAGAGTTGACCCTTACAGAGACCTTCTCCCACGATGGGTGTCTCTATTCTCAAATCACCCTACACACAGGCCACCAGTGTACCTCTAATAGATGGTAGACCACCTCTAGTGATGATCTCAGAAATCTACTAGACTCTTTTTGTAGAAAAATCTAATTATGTCACTCTCCTGCTTCAAATCTTTCTATCCTTCTTATCTCAACTCACAACACCAGTTTTTCCCACCAAACCCTAAACCCCTTGAGGGCACGGGCCTGGTCTGTCTTGCTCATTGCTGTATTCTACTACCTAGGATGGAGTTTGGCACACACTAGCCCTCAGTAAATACTTGATAGATGAACCCCAAATTGCTCCTTAATAATTCATTCATCAAATCTTTTTAAGCACCTCAACATGCTCACAATGGAACAGGCCCTGGAGATTCAGGAATCAACAGTCATTGTGAATAGTGCAAAAGGTTGCCCATTTCTCCCTGCAAACCCACGAAGCAAAATCCAGGGCCAGGGGGCGAACGCTCCACCACTCTCATGGAGAAGCAGCCAGCTGAGAAGGGGAAGCAAGACGAAAATCGTGGATTCCAGCTATAAATCATACAAATGCATGGCATTAAAAAATTATTTTAACACATCAAATATTAAGTCATTCGTATGCTCTGCAATTACTTTATCTGTCATCAGCACACTCAAGCTATTTGAGGTGGTGACAGATGGGAAGGAGTCTGTGCCAATTTTTCCTGCAGGTGTGCATCTGGGCTAGAGGGGAGGGGTCTGTACGTGCAGCAAGGGAGGGAAGGGGAAGGGTGACTGGGGTTATGAAACTAGAGGTGATGTGAGAGGCTTGGCAAAAATTAAAAATCACCGATTTGCATCCTGAAGAGCTGTGGGGCATTGCACTCCCTGGGAACTCAGTGATCATTGACTAGGCAGCGCAAGGGAGGTGAAACAGCAAGCTGCTCACATTGCAGAAGGAAGGAAGCAAGGCCCAGCCAAGCCAGGAGCCAGACCCAGGAGTTCTGGCTTCTCCTACTTTGTCTGAGCCCTAATCAGTCCTCTGAAGGCAGCAAGCTGGAGAAAGTCAGGCAAATGGGGAAGGTGAGAGAAAGGGGTACAACATCTTCTAGGGACCAGGACTCCTTGGAGGACATTGGGGGGATGGAAGGAAGATCATGAACCAGGCATAAAATGTCGAACCTGGGCTAAAGAATTTTCTAGAAAATGAACAGCATAGGATATAAGATCCACTCTGGAAGAAACTGAATCATACCTTCAAACCCAGCCTGATGCAGAACTTCCCTGGCCCAATGAGGACCTCTTGCCAGGTGGCAAGACATATCTACTCAGATCCACTGTCCCTAGTTCCTCCCCCAGATTCCCAGAACCTGAAGTCCTGCTCCAGACACAGTCTTCTCAGCTGCCTCTGACAAGTGAGACTCTCTGTGGCCTCCTCTAGGAGGGCACAGCCCACCTCTGAGGAATTCCAATCCTACACTCAGTTACGCCACTTCCCATCTTCTCCCACAGTCCGTGCTTCCTACAATGATGTAGATTTCAAATCACACAGTCTTAACTCCCTTAATTAACTTTGACATCAGAGCTCTCCCTTTTTTCCAAACCCTCCCTCCCAAATCTGGACCATTTAAAATGACCCCCTGGCATATCGAACCCTGTCCTTGACCCCAGCACAAACACATACGCACTTAGTCATGATGTGGCGAACCATAAAAGCAAATTCACTCTGTAGGTTTCATTCACTGATGAAACAACCTACTGGGCACAGGATGAGTCAGGTTTTCTTCCATCTTCTCAGGTAGAACAGGAGGGAAATGACTTAAAGCATGGCATGAAAGAACTGAGTTCATTACGAGAAACAGGAAATCACTTCCAGCTGGTGGAGTTGCAGTCTAGGCTTACAGAAATTTGAGGGTGCCTTTTCTGTGTGAATATGGAAGAGGGTTTTCAGGTGTGGGAAAACAGGGCCGGGCCTGCCTTAGAAGATGAACTCAGTACCTTCCCCACACCAGGTGCTCTCACTCTGTGCTGGGGCAGTGGGCTGCCTTGCAGAAAGCCAATTGCCAAATGGCCAAAACCCAAATGACATTTAGCAAATTGGCTAATCAGGGGCCCCACACAGCAGGAGCCTATGACTCAGGATGAGGGATTGCAGTCCCTACAGAGTACAGCGTGTATAGATTGAATTATCATATTCAAACCTCATTGCTTTGATTTTGTTTAATAACAATATTTATTTTGAAATTTGAATTGCATTAAAGAAAAACATTTTATGTTTCTTGGAAGATGTGGGCTTTTAAAAACTAAGAAACTTGGTTCTTGGATAACATACATTTCCATTGGAACAAAGGATTGATTAAGATTCTTGCTTTATTCATTCCTTCATTTGTTCATATTTTTTAGGAAGTTTTCACTCATTTCCTACTTCAGGCAAGCTCTCTGTGAGGCCTGGAATTCTAAGGATAAATAACATCCAGAGCCCAGCCCCAGGAAGGGCGTAATCGAACAGTGGGGACCAGCAGGACAGCAAATGACAGTTACCATGAGGGGCTGGATCTGGGATGCAAGGTGCCGTGGGTCGAGGATGCAGGAATTGGGCCTGGAATGAGACAGGAAGGCTTCCCAGAGGTAGAAGGTTTTGAGCAAGTTCACAAGGAGCTCAAGAAGAAGGTGAGTTTGGAACCTGATAATCCAGGGAGCTAATAAAATGTGCCAAAGTGTAGAGGCTGAAATGCATCCTGTATTCCAACCATTCCCCGAAAAAAGCCCTGTTACTGAGTAGCCACAGGAGAGTGGCGGGAGCTGACCGGAGCAGGGAGGCACAGGGACAAGATGGGGGAGAACCTGTGTGCCAAGTCAAGGCTCCAGGTGTGTTATGTAAGTGACAGGTGTCCACTGAAGAGTTTTAAGGAAGCAAGCAACACAGTCAGATTGAGATCTGGAAAAATCACCCTGGAGGATGGGTTGGAGAAGAGCCAAGCTGTGCATGGGCTGGGGAATGGCAATTAGGGGGCGATGGCAAGAACGCGGGTGACAGGTCCTCATGTTGGAATCTCTTCTGCATGGAGATCCAGCAATGCCTCACACAGCTTCATTGCCCCGCACACTGGTCTGTGGGTCAACAGCCTTCAGCTGCAGAGGATTTACAGTAGACGGTGAGAATAAACTTGCAATAAAAATGCAGAAGCAGCTGGGGATAATGGTTGACACCTGTAATCTCAGAACTTTGGGAGGCCAAGGTGGGCAGATCACAAGATCAAGAGATCGAGACCATCCCGGCCAACATGGTAAAACCCCATCTCCGCTAAAAATACAAAAATTAGCTGGGCGTGTGGCGCACGCCTGTAGTCCCAGCTACTCAGGAGGCTAAGGCAGGATAATTGCTTGAACCCAGGAGGCAGAGGTTGCAGTGAGCCCAGATCGAGCCACTGCACTCCAACCTGGTGACAGAGCAAGACTCAAGAAAGAAGAAAGAAGAAAGAAAAAAAGAAAGAAAGAAAGAAAGAAAGAAAAAGAAAGAAAGAAAGAGAAATAAAGAAAGAAAGAAAGAGAAAGAAAGAAAGAAAGAAAGAAAGAAAGAAAGAAAGAAAGAAAGAAAGAAAGAAAGGGAAGGAAGGAAGAAAGGAAAGAGAAAAAGAAAGAAAAAGAAAGAAAAAAAGTGCAAAACTTTAGGAAAAAAATATGCAGTGGCTACAAGACAGAATGACTTGGAAGGATAAAAAGCAGCTTTAGGAAAGCACTCAAGGGAAAAACGCCAAGAAAAAACTGAGCAGAAATATGCCTCAAGTTCCATGAAGAGCTTTGCACTGTATTCCCCAAGGACACTTCAGGACCCTCCAGGCACCTGAGTTTCAGAGGCCTCTGGCAAGAGGACTTCCAGTCTCAAGGTCATTTAACACAGTGCCTCGGAAACCACCCTCTTGTGGGACCCCTAGTCCGGCGAGGTTTTCTCCATTGGCTGGCTCCACTCACTCTCCACACAGGTCATGAACAGAACTGACCTCCCTGACTCAGCAGCTCTGACAACATCTCTGCTCCAGGAGGTCAGGTTCCCTGGCAAGCACCGGCTCCCTGGCCACGCCTGATGTCAAGAGAGAATGATGCATCCTCCTGAATGGTTTGGGAGACTAAGCCCTTGTCAGTCAAATGCCAACAGGGCAGTTCTGAACCTGCCTGGCTGGATGAGTCATCACCTTCATAAAACAAAATACCCCAATAATTAATACAGAACAAATTAATTAAAGGAAGTGAGACCATTGCAGCACCCACTGTGAACTGGATGATAATTATTAGCAAACACAGGGAGAGGCTCAGTAAGCACCTCGGACTCCTGCTTCATTGGCAATGAACTAAGCCCTGAAATCCCATGCATCTAAAGGTCAGAAGGAAATGCAGAGCAGAGCCCACACAGCGAACTGCGAGACTAAAGCAGGTGAGGCCACAGCCCAGGCTTAGCCCTTTGCCTGATCATTACACCTGCGTAAAAAAATTTCCAGCACCTCTATCCCTCAGACATCTACAATTCCACAAGCTTCTCCCTACATTTTTGACAGGAAAAGCGATGATAAAGGGGCATTCATCTTACAGAAGCCACACATCACTTCAGCTGAGGCCTCCCCACCTTTCCAAGCAGCACATCCCAGCCCTGGGCCATTACCCTCATTCTCAGACATGGATCTAGTGTCTGGACAAGATTTGAATGCCTTGAATGAAATACCCTGTTTACAGGTAATTGGAAATAGGAACTATGTCTAACATGTACTTAATCTGGTCTGTTTTTCCCCTTTTACCATATCCCCCACCTTCTCACATATTACATACATCACTGCACATATTCCTCGGCTCTGCTCTCTCTCTACCCAGGTCATGAGCAGAACGGACCTCCCTGCAACAGCAGGAAGTCAGATTTCTTGACGAGCAATGGCTTCCTGGCCACATCTAGCATCAAGAGAGAGGGACGCATTCTCCCGAGTGGATTGGGCTGAATTTGGAGGTGAAGTCCTCCAAAAGAGTCAAAGTATTATATTTCTTGTTTATTTGTCACTTCTCACTATAATGAAACCTCCACAAGGGAAGGGCTCTTTACTTTATTAACAGATTTATTCCATGAACTTAGAACAGTCCCTGGCACCTAGTAGACACTCAGTACATATTTTGTCGAATAAATCAATGAATAAGAAGATTACGGCAATCATTTTTCTGGAGTACACCCTATAGGTTCCATAGAATTTTAAGGGTGAAGCACCAACATCAACACCACCTCTATTTTCCTGTCCATATCACTGCTATACCCATTGCAGTGGGAGCTGTTGGGAAGGGGAGGAGAGGGGAGAAGCCTCCAGCAACAATACCAGAGCAGCCAGTGCCCAGTCTATTGCTCGGTGTCCTTGCGAACTTGCCAGATCCTGGGAGGAGATAAGAATAGACAGTCGGTCAGATCTGAGTGTATGACTGCACCAAGCTGTGACAGTTCTAGAGTTACAGGACATGAACTCACAGCTCGCCGGAGAGTCCTAAGACCTGCATCTCCAGCAGACTCAGGCCCCAAGCACTCTGAGCATAGACCAGCTAACCTTGCATTCCAGGAATGCAGTAAGCAGCATGGCCAGCACCTGGTGGAAAGCGCTTTGTTAGAATTCTGGTCACTGGCCCTCTGACACAACACCCCTCCTGGTCGGCGGTTCTCTGAATGCCTCTGGGCCTCCTCTGAGGCCGGAAGCAACAAAACCAGTTCTCCTGCTGGGAGAGGAACACTCACCTCCTCCCAATTCAAGGCTCTAAGTGGCAAACTTGCTCTGCCACTATTTTGAGTAGAAACAGCTGGGCTGCAAAAAATCAACAGAGCACAGAAGAAAGTGTATCTTAAATGGAGTTACAGACTTTCACCACCATTCCCTGGTAATAGACACCATCACATGACTCCAGGTCCCTGGTTATGACCAACTGGATTTCATCTTTCTTCAAAGAGGCTGAAAGTGGCAGAGGATTTTAGTCGTGAAGCGCACAGGACCCCTGAGATGGGGCGGTAGGTCTGTACAGTTACCTGTCCACACAGGTGCAGCAGTGGGATTCTGTGAAGGAAGAAGTCCCAGTGGAAGCTAGTATCTCTCCATATTATCTGTATTGCTTGAGGGGAACACATTATTAATTTTGCTCACATCTCAATGAAGTTATAGGTTTGAAAACCCAGTCTGACTGTCTCCCAAACATCTCTCAGTTCCCGCCGATTATCTCCAATTATTCCAGTCCACTTCAGTCCACATGATCTCTCACCTAGAAGATTACAATCACCCTTAACAGCTGTCCCAGCCTACAGTCATGTTCCCTCGCAATCCATTCACCACTCCAGTTGGAAGAGCTCCTCTAGATCCCTTCCCTAAAGCCTTTCAGTGGTTTCCATGGAGAACGAATTTCCATGAGTTCTATCTTCTTAAGACGATCCAACCCCTCGCAACCACTTTAGCCTTGTTTCTTAGCCAATCCTCCATCTCTCACTCAGCAAAAGAGTCAGACTCGACTTCTGTCCATCTCCCAAGATGCCAGGCCTCCATCTGCTCCGTCTGCACAGCGACACCCCACTCATGCCTCCTCCTCCTTCCCTCCCTGCTGCCTTCAACCCTCTTCACTAACCTCTACACACCCTTCTAGGCGGCTGCCTTCAGAGGGCTTCTCCAGCCCCTAGACTACATATGCCCATCTGTCTGAAAGTAGCTGGTTGTGCCCCTCGTCCCACCCTATGGTGACATCCTTAGCCATGGCTGCCTTCCCGTGTGACTGAGAACCCACCCCAGTCTGTCTTGCTTGCTTCACCAACACCCAACACATTCCTAGATCAATAAACATTTGCTGAACGAAAACATAAACTCATTTTGGGGACAGCTACAAATCTCCTCCTTTCCACCATGTCCCCAAAACTATTCTCCAAGATTAGCCTTAGAACCAAAGACTACGTGAGCCTGGAACTAAGGGTCATACCTGGCACCCTCCTTTAGTTCAATCTCACTAGATTAGTTTAGCTGTTCTGCTTTTCCCCTGTGGAGTGTCTTCTGTGGCCACTTTTCCTGATCTCTGCATTTGCTCCACCTCAGATTGGTTCCCTAGACAGAAAATTCTGTTTCACCTAGGAACTCGGATTCCCAGAAACATTGGAAATGCTGAAGAATTGGCTAGGTAACTTTTCGGGACTGCGGGGAGGCCTGGCACACCCCCTAAAGGTGGCATTTAATACCTTCATAAAATCATCTGGGCCTCTTCCTGGTGCCAGCCCTCAGTCACCAGACTTCCCAGAATCCAGTGCCAGAACAGCTGGAAGAAGTGTTAGGAGTCCCCGAGCCCAGCAGCCTGCACTTACGGATGAAAAGCTGAGACCCAAAGATGTCATGTGACCTAACAGTGGTTGCATGGAGCAAGTCTAAACTCAATCGGACACTCTAGTTCTGCTGGGAAACACAAATAACCTTTTAAAATCCCATGAGCTTTCCATAAAATACCAACATCTCCCCCACCCCGATGCTTTCTGACAGAGGATCCGTAGTGAGAATAGGTCTAGGGCCCTCCAATGTCCGTAAGATCTTGAAGAGAAGAAAGGGTGGAAGTACTGGCCTGCTGTTGTGTGCCCTGTCCTTTCCAGACACCCCTGGTGTTCTAAATCCACCCACCATAAATTCAAAGAGGGTTGGTCAAGTCACACGCCTGGGGGTGGACCCACGTCTGCTGTCTTTCTTCTCTAACAGAGGTGAAGAATTGTGATTGTCATCAATGAGAGTTTGTTTTACAGCCAAGGAAACAGAGGCCTAAGGTGATCTCTGTTTTATGGCAACATTCAGGAACTCTATTCCTGAATCTCTTTCTCAGAATTACGCAAGATGAAGTAGTGTTGCAAAGCTTTGTTTTTACCAGGCATTAATCACCTATATAATAAATACCCAGTACATTCTGCTTACATTTAGTAATCATATGAAATGAAAAGTAGTTACTTGTAGACATTTTTGTGGTATTGTACGTAATAAAATAAAATACTCTGGGTATTTTTCAGAAGTCGAACGCAACTCTACCCCACTTCTGCTGAGTCTGAAATGAGATGAAACTATTTCATCATCGAGAACCTGGAGAAATATTAGGGCTTGAGAAGGGTAAAGGGAAGCTGTGAATTTAACATATATTAATGTGTAGCAAAACGGTAATTCATACCATGAGAAGTATGGAGATGATTATTCATGGGCAAGAGACTTTCCCACATGCCAAAGTCATTGTTTTTTCTAAAACAATACAACTGTTTTGTCACGACTTAATATTTATGGATTTTGAGTACTTAGTAATCTAAGTCAGTGTTTCTCAAAGCATGATCCACAGACCACTAAGGAATGTTTAAAATTCTTTTAGAGGTCTGCAAGGTCAACTCTGTTTTCAAAATAACGCTAAGACATTATTTGTCTTTTTCATTGTGTTTATGTTTACACTGATGAGGCAAAAGCAATGATGAGTAAAACTGCTGGTGCCTTAATACCAATCAAGGCCATAGCACCAAACTTGATGATAGTTTGGATACTTGGCCCCACTCAAATCTCATAATGAATTATATTGCTGGAGGTGGGGCCTAGTGGGAAGTGTTTTGATCATGGAGACAGATTCCTCATGGTTTGGTGATGTCTTCATGATAGTGAGTTTTTGCAAGATCTGGTTATTTAAAAGTGTGTGGCACCTCCCCCTACACTCTCTCTCACTTGCTCCTGCTTCTGCCATGTGACATGCCTGCTCCCACTTCATGGGTATAAGCTTCCTGAGGCTTCCCCAGAAGCAGATCCCAATACCAAGTTTCCCATACAGCCTGCAGAACCAATTAAACCTCTTTTCTTATAAATTACCCAATCTCAGATATTTCTTTATAGCAATGTAAGAACAGCCTAATACACTTTACTAGTAGTCATTGTGTTCTTCTTTACATGCACGCACAAGTAAAATGCAAAAGTGTCAGTTTCACTTAAGAATGTTCTTCATGAAACAGTAAAAAATATTAATTCTATTAAATCTCAGTCCTTGAGTACATACTTTTTTAAAATGTTACACACTGCATGCAAAACACTTTGCTGCATACTGAAGTACAACAGCTGTCTAGAGGATAAAATGATTGTGTGATTATCTGAATTTCCAGCTAAACTAGCCACTTTTTTCATGAAACGCTGTTATTACTTGAGGGACTGACAAGCAAACTATGTTTACTTAGACATGAGTATTTAGAGACATTTTCATAAAAACAAATAAAATGAGCCTGTCACTTCAATGAAAACAATTGACAATACTTGTCACCGATGATAAAATTTGACCTTTCAAACAAAAATTATAATCTTGGAAAACTTGTTTCCGTCACTGAAAACTTGATAGCTTCCCAACCCTTAAACACTTCCCAGTGAGATCAGTGCTGTTACTAACAAATGTGATTATTTTTATCTTGTATAATGATATTTGTCAGAGTTTGGAAGATCTGCATAATTTAGTGGGTTATTATTTTCCAAATGACCAGTGTATGATGTTATAAAATCATATATGAGTAAAAGATCCATTCAAATCCAAGATTGGTCAATGGATTTTAATGTAAGTAAGTATGGAGCTCATTGATGTGGTTTCAGACTCCATATTGAAATTCACCTTAAGAAACTACTACTTGTCAATTTTTCATATAGAAAAAATCCACATTTGTGTACTAAGTACCTCTCCCCTTTACAACTACATCTCTGTATGAAGCCAGATTTTCTTCATATATTTCAACTAAAATAACACATCACATTTTATTGAGAAGCAAACATGAGAATTCAACTATCTTCTTTTAAGCCAAACATTAGCAAGAGTTGCAAAAAGGTAAAATGATGCTACTTTTCTCACTAAAATTTCTTTGCTTTGGATTTTTTTTCATAAAAATTATGTTATTTATGTTAATATACAATGGGCTTATCAACGTTATTTTTAAGTAATAAATTCTTAAATTTCTCTCTTGATTTTAAGACATAAATGAAAGTATACTTCTTTCTTTGCGGCAGTGGTAATATAAACCAAGCTATATTGCTCTCCTGCTTTAAAATTCTTCAGTGAAGTCCCATTGCAATTAGAATAAAATCTCAATCCTTTTCTGCAGCCACCAGGGCACTAACCATAGCCACTGCCCCCTGCTGCCACCAGGGTACTAACCATGGCCACTGCCCCCCATGCACTGTTCTGCGTTCCCAGCAAGCTCCAGGGCAGCCCATGGCTGTTTATGCCTGAGCACACCCAGCCTGCTCTTATTTCCAGCCTTCGCACTGGCTGCAAATCCCAGTGTGCAGAATGACTGAAGGCAAGTAATGAGATCTCGGTAAATACTTTTGAATAGTTCTTTCCTGTACTAGCAGAGATTGTGGAAAGGGAGGAAGAATGAAAAACTGAGTGAAAGGAGTTCAGACTGACACTTCGGGCAATGATCAAAAGTTAGTTGGTAACGATGATGGAAGCGCTTCATAAATTACTCTGCCTTCTGTAAACAAACATCTTAAAGGGGAACTCGAAGGAAATCTCCTATGACACATGAGCATGTAATCTCCCATTCTCATGCACAAACTCACATGCCCTCCATTCCACATATATGCACATTCACACTTAAACACACATGCACATTCATAAACAGTTTCCTTTTTAAAATTCTTCCCTCTTCCTTTTTTTGAAATCTGTCATCCCTTCTTTCTGCTCCTTCCATATTTACGAGTTTAAAAGAAAATTTTTTTAATTAAAGATTTTTTTTAAATCCCTTGGCTATTCCAGTTGTCACATTCATGATCGAATGAATTCTCCGGGTCTCAGGCAATTTTTCACTTCTCTTCTGTCAGCATTCCAGTGAAGCAACCTCGTGTCCACGAAAAGATGTCTTCCCTCCAAGAACAGTAATACTGGCCTGATGCTATAAAGTATTTTACATACCAGTGCAACCTGTCACTGAATACCTTTCAAATTTAACAAAAGGTGGAAAATTAAAATAAAAATAACTTAAATACCAATCTGTATTTTCTGTTTCCATCATCCCTGTATAAGAGAGGCCCCTACACTAAATTGCTGAAGCGTGTGATCATTGATTGATATGGGATTTAGGAAGTCACCAAATCCCAGAGGCTGGGATCTAGGAAGTCACCAAAAACTCAGGGCATTTGTCCAAAATAGATTGCAATTCTTTACCCGAAACCTTTAATTTGCTTCTGTTCTGCGTATAACTGTAGACAAAGAGTCAGAAAGGTCACATAAACGAGAAATCTGCACAGAGATCAGGCCGGAGACGTACTTTTTATGAGTCATGGGTCTCTACTGAATTGGAGACCCCTCAGGGACGGCCACCACTCAGGGTCAACTGATTGTTCTATGATAGAATGCCAGCTCTGTGTGGCTAGACCTGACAATTTTTCAAGAGAAGCTAGATAACCAGGTTTGTATGCAAAATTCCCAATTAGCTCATTCTTTTTTTGTGTGATTAATCTGTTTTTATTTCAATAGTTTTTGGGGGTACAGGTGGATTTTGGTTACATGGATAAATTCTTATATAGATATAGATATAGATATAGATATAGATATAGATATAGATATAGATATATATTATTGCCCATTAGGTTTTATTGCCCTTTAGGTTCTGGGGTACATGCAGAACATGCAGGATTGTTGCATAGGTACATACATGGCAATGTGGTTTGCTGCCTTCATCCCCCCGTCACCTATATCTGGCATTTCTCCCCATGTTATCCCTCCTTAACCTCCCTACCCTCCACTTTCCCTCCCCTATTTAGTGGTGGTTTCTGAGATTCTGGTGCACCTGTTACCTGAACATTGTACACTGAGCCCAGTGTGTAGTCTTTTATCCCTTACACCCCCCACCCCTCCTCCTGAGTCCCCAAAGTCCAGTATATCATTCTTATGCCTTTGCGTCCTCATAGCTTAGCTCCCATGTATAAATCAGAATGTATGTTATTTGGTTTTCCATTCCTGAGTTACTTCACTTAGGATAATGGCCACCAGCTCCATCCAAGTTGCTGCAAATGACATTATTTTATTCCGTTTTACAGCTGGGTAGTATTCCATGGTTTATACACACCACATTTTCTTTATCCACTCATTAGTTGATAGGTACAGTTCTATGATAGAATGCCAGCTCTGTATGGCTAGACCTGACAATTTTTTACGAGAAGCTAGATAATCAGATTTGTATGCAAATTTCCCAATTAGCTCATTATTTAAAAGCACTGTGTTTAAAAATATGTCTGCAGGTCACACTCAACCTGATGGTCACCAGTTCATGACTTCTGTTCTAGACATTTAGAGAACAAAGAAAGAGTACAAAAACCATGGACAGTGATGGAAGGACAACATTTTCAAAAAGAAGAAATTAAGCTTTCAGCAAAGGTTTGAAATTTCAGGAGTGCAGAGCTGCCCCGGGCTCAGGAGCCATGCGCTGTCCCTGACCTAATTCCAATCTGATCAAGCCCTACTCAGTTTTTTTTCCAGCCACATGGTGAAAAAAGAGACTTGAAGAATTTGAGGCTAGAAAATGAGGCTTATGTGGATTCATAGGAGCTTGAATTGGTCAGTCCTAAAAGGGAAGGGAATAAAAATTTGAATAATAGTTTAATGATAAATTTCACAAAGCTGGACTATAGAAAGAATAGCCATGGAATGTTGTAGATTATGGAAGGAGACACCTTGACTCCCAAGACTTTGTAGATGGTGAGGGGCAGGAGGAGGCCTTGTCCAGACCTTTAGAAAGCCAACTTTTCGCTGTGGATCTAACGCAGCATTATCTCTGACTCTTCAGGGCAAGGTGGAGGCCGGGAGTCTTTTGGCAAGAACATGCACACATTGGTGCTGGTTAGAAGGCCGGGAAGCCCCTGGAATGGAATTCGGCTTCAGCAGGCTCGCCGTTCCATCACACAAGGCTGGCTAAGAAGGTCGTCCCAGCCCTGCCTCCCTGCGGCTACTGGAGATTGAGTGGCAGCTGAAAATGGCTAGGCTTTTGGTGGTGATTATGTCTTCACTATCATTTTCTCCTTCTCGGTTTCCTTTCCCAGAGCAGACTTTCCTCACTTAGTGATCTGACAACTTTTCTACTCTTCTTGGTTTTTTTCTAGGAAAAATGAATAAGGAATGGTGGTGAGGTGACAACTTCAAGAGCAAATGCTTAGGAAGGTGAGAGCACCTGCTCCTTGCTTCTGGTAAACAGTCAGCATAATGCCCAAAAGATTTGAAGACGGGTGTTCAAGGAGAGCCTGGACACAAATGTTCACAGCAGGGCTATCTTGCCAAAAGGTGGACAAAACCCAAGTGTGCAGGGGAATGAGTAGATACACAAAATGTGGCAAATCCACACAACGGAATATTATCCAGCTGAAAAAAAAAAAGAGATATTGACTCATGCTACAACATGGATGAACTTCAAGTACATCGTGCTGGGTGAAAGAAGCCAGACCCAAAAGGTCACGTATTGTGTGATTCCATTTTTATGAAATTTCTAGAAGAGGCAAATCTTATATAGGATCAATGAGTATAGCAGACATTGCCAGGGGATGGGGGAAGGGAGAATGAGGAATTCTGATGGAGAATTCTAATGGGGAATTCCTCTAAATTAGGAATTATAATGCTAATGGGTTGCGGATTTCCCTTGGGGGTGACGAAAATGTTTTGGAACTTGATAGAAGTAATGGTTATACAACATTTGAATGTACTAAGTGCTACTGAATTGCACATTTTAAAACAAATAATTTCATGTTATGTGAATATTACCTCAATTTTTTAAAAGCCAGCATAATGTCTTGGTGAAATATTGACTGCCTAGTTTTGAATCCTGACCTGCCATATGTCAGTCGTGTGATATTGGGCAAGTTGCTTAACCTCTCTGGGCCTCAGTTTCCCATTTTAAATTGATGATACCGAAAATAGTTTCCTCACACATTGTTATGAGGAGGAGTAAATGAGTTGATATTTGTAAAGCACTAGGCCAGTTCTTCCACATTCTAAGTGTCATATAAATGTTTTCTAAATAGATCAATCAGCCCCATAGCCCACTCCAAGCAGTCTGCCCTGATGCTGGGCTATTTTTTTCAGATTTAGGTTCTTGGTCTGAAAGAATGGGCTCCATGAGAGCCAGGACAGAACTGGAGGCTGAAAGCTCAGCCATGGTCATGTTTCTGTCTCTGGAGCTACCTGCAGATAAAATCCTTCTACATATTCCCACGCAATTGAAATAAGCAACCACTTGCTATCAGGTCCCAAATTCTCAAGTGTCCTAATAACTATAGAACTCTGGGGACACAGCCTCCTCCTTAAGGATTTGTGAGATACCTGTGAAGAAAAGGAAAATTCATGAACCTACTCAGAAGATGCCACACAAGAATACTTACGGGCAAAAAATTACTCAGGCTGACATCTGAGAGGCCTGGGTCATTGGTTCAGGCCCCCATCCCAGGCTGACCAGGATGACAGGCTTTGGAAAGATGGAGCCTATGGGAGCTACACTCTTCTGCTAATTCCATCCAGTCATATTCCTCCACACCTGCAAAGCAGTGGGGAATGTTCTCTGCTTCACTCCACCCACTCTTGGGCATTGGAGCAATGACTTCATCATCGGGTTTTGGTCGTTTTCCCATTACGTTTTAATTTTGCTTTTTATATGAAGTGGTTTTATTTTGTTTTAGAATAGGCATTACATTGGCTCAAAAATCAATTCACACAAAAAAGTATACAGTGAAGTCTTCCTTCCACCCCACTTACAACCTCCTCCACATATGTCCACAGATAATTCATTTTAGTAGTGTCTTGGGTTCCCTGTCCCAGAGTTTCTTTAAGATACTGCAAACAAACATAGACATTTTCTTATTTTTTCTCATCACAGGAAGGCTAGCATATTATATACACTCTACTGTACCTCAACTTTCCTTTACATAATACACCTTAGAAATCAGTTCCTAGAAAGTTTCCTCATTCTTTTTTACAACTGTATAGTGTTCCACCGTAAGAAAGTACCATAATTTATGTAATCCTTTCCCACTTGATGAATATGTGAGTAGGATTCCAATCTTTTGCTATTAAAAAACCAGTGGTAACTAATAAATTGTACATGTGTCATTATTCAGGTGTGCAATATTCTATCAGGTAAATCCTCAAAGGTGTTATTGCTGGGTCAAAGGTTACATGCCTTTGTCATTTTGACAGATAATGCCAAATTGCTCTCCATTTTACCTGCCAAAAAAATCAGAAAGTTCTGTTTCCTCACCTATACACCAACACAGTGCGTTGTCAAACTAGGATTTTTTCCAATCTGATAGGTGAAAAATGGTATCTCAGAGTAGTTTTAATTTGCATTGCTCTTATTGTGAGTGATGTTGAACATCACTTTTACATATTTAGGGGACATTTGTATTTTCTATCCTATGGGCTGTCTGTTTATATACTTTATACATTTTTATTTTAGGTTTTGGTCTTTCGCTGATTGGCATCTCTGAGTTCCTTATAAAGAATTTAGACATTTTCTATGATAAGAGTTGCAGGCACTCTACCCAGTTTCCGATATTTTCAAATGCTGTTTTTGCCGTGGAGAATATTGTTTAATTTACCAATTCTCCAGCTTTTGTAATTTCTGAATTTTGAATTACAGTGAAAAACACATCACCCATCCCAAGCTTGTAAAGGTTTTAATGTGAAAATTCTTCTAAGTTTTCATCTAGTGCTCACACAGATTTTCTGTTACTATTTAATCATTTTATTCATTTGGAGCTTTTTTATTTCTTTTTTCAACTTTTTCTCACACAGGCAAGGGAATTCCTCGTGTCTTCTGTCTTTATCCAGCCACCCTCTCACCTCCCCTTTTATCCTAACCTGAACTTGGTCCTGGCTCTTCGCTTAGACATTACAACAGCTGCCGGCAATGTAGACTTGAGGAAAAGGCAGCAACCCTCAGGCACCTCCCAGGGCGATCAGAATCTCTGCGTGAATCTGAGCTGTCTGGGATGAAGCAACGTTTGCAGGAATTGAAGGAGGCAACTGAAAGGAACCCAATGGTAGGGACCCCAAAGACGGTTGCTTCAGCCACTTAAAATTCTTGCCAGAGCTGCACAGAGTCGCTTGGAAAGGGAGAGAAATGAACTTAAAAAGCAATTCCAGGGCTCCAACATGTGTTCTTCGTTGGTAGGATTCAGGATGAGGATTTGGAGGACCCTGTGGGAGTATTCTTTCACTACTCTCCCCTAATCCTCTCCAAATCGCCTGGGCTCTACAGCTGTTGGTTAGCCAGATAAACTATTTGTTCAATTATTCTTGGCCTGGATGGGGCGGCTGTCCTCAAAGGCTTCAGGCTTCATAATTCGGGCTACTTCAATCAGCCAAGGCCCTCCCAGGGCTGCCTCCAGGAGACGGAGCCTGTTTGAAGACAGCAGTGACCTAGCAAGTCTTCCCTTTCCACTCGCTTTTCATCTCCACCCAGACGGGGCTGCGGCGGCCGAGCCCTCCCCACGGACCCCGTGTCGGAGAGCAGAGTTAGCTGCGGGAACGATGCCAAGGCAGAGAACCCAGGCGATAAAATAATTACAAATGAAAGGGAGATTAGCAGGCACTGTCGGGACAAATGCTTCCAAAATGGTTCCTGAAATCTCGGGCGCGGTCTCAAAGGAGAAGTCTCTGCAGCTGCTGTCTCCATGGCAATGGGGCAACAGACGCCCGGCTGGGGGCACTCTCTGCAAATGTCAGCGCCAGCAAAACACCAGCCACGGCGAGGAGATGACAGACCGGGTCACCTTCGCATCATGGAAATGGACTGGTCATTAACACAACTCTATTTTCCCCATTTGTCTGCTCTCCTTCCTCACTCCCTTGACTTCAGTGGAGTCTTAATAAATGGTCGACAGCTGTTGAGAGATGGGTCCAGGCTACCAGTTGCTCTGAGAAATATGCTGTTTGGAGTTGGACGCCCTAGGCTGCCGGGAAGCCCTGAGCAGGCTTGCAGTGTTCTCTCTTCAGCTGCGTTCTCATCCCGGATCCTCTGTCCCAGCAGCTTCCATTGGTTGCATTTTCCCCAAAATTTTACTTCAGTTTTTCATGAGATTCTGAGGCAATACTAAGAAGTGGCTTGAGGCCAGGCACGGTGGCTCACGCCTGTAATCCCAGAACTTTGGGAGGCTGAAGTGGGTGGATCACCTGAGGTCAGGAATTCGAGTCCAGCCTGGCCAACATGTTGAAACTCCGTCTCTACTACTAATACGAAAATTAGCCAGGTGTTGTGGCACATGCCTGTAATCCCAGCTACTCGGGAGGCTGAGGCAGGAGAATCGCTTGAACCCAGGAAGCAGAAATTGCAGAGAGCCGAGATTGTGCCATTGCACTCCAGCCTGAGCAACAGAGGGAGACTCTGTCTCAAAAACAAACAAAAAAAGAAATGGCTTGAGATAACTGTACCCCATTTCTACCCCATAGTCGCTATCATGTCTCTAAGGCCACCACAAATAGATAAAATCTAAATAAGCGCTGAGGGCTGCTGTAAAAGTGTGCATTCAACCTCAGTCCTGAGCTTCATCCTTCTAATGAGAGTGCCACTCCTGAGCAGCCTCCGTGTAAGAATTCCAGAACTACTGCTACTAGCATCGCTACCTAAGGATGACAAGATCAGAGACTCTCTCTTCACATTTCATACCAAATGGGAGCATATTCTACAGGGTGATTTTCCTAGAGGCAGTGGCTTCCTAAATATGCAACAAATGACCCATCTTGAAAGGATTAACTCATCATCTAGTTACCAATGTGGAGTCAAGCCAGACTTAAATCTCAGCTCCTCCATTGAAAACAAATCACCTACTATGTGCAAGATTAAACTGTAAGCTCCCTGAGAGTAGAAACTACACCATTTTTTTTATATCTCCAATAAATACCTAGCAAAATGTTCAGCATGAGTGTCAAAAAAAATTCTGTAAGGCAGAGTACTGCAACCTTTCTGATCATGTTATCCTTATCAGTAAGTTTTTAACATGGCGTCTTCAAAATAAGCATGTTTATTTAAATAATATGAACTATTCTAATACAAAGAGAATTATAGAAATATAGAAAAATAGAAACTGAAAAGGGATAAGATTAAAAATAAGTGGCCGGGCTAAGTGGCTCACGCCTGCAATCCCAACACTTTGGGAGGCCGAGGCAGGTGGATCATGAAGTCAGGCATTTGAGACAAGCCTTGCCAACATAGCAAAACCCCGTCTCTACTAAAAGTACAAAAAATTAGCTGGGCATGGTGGCAGGTGCCTGTAATCCCAGTTACTTGGGAGGTTGAGGCAAGAGAATTACTTGAACCCAGGAGGCGGAGGCTGCAGTGAGCCGAGATCACACCATTGCACTCCAGCCTGGGCAACAGTGCAAGATGCCATCTCAAAATATATATATATTAAAAATACAAAAATTATCTGGGCATGGTGGCACATGCCTGTAGTCTCAGCTACTCGGGAGGCTGAGGCAGGAGGATTGTTTGAACCCAGGAGGTGGAGATTGCAGTGAGCCAAGATTGCGCCACTGCACTCCAGCCTGATGACAGAGCAAGACTCTGTCTCATAAATAAATAAATAAATAAATAAGTGGAAATTCTAAAATTTCCTTCTTATGCTGCAACGGATTCTCTTGTCCTTCCTGTTTTAGACCATCGTTGTAGAGGACACATTTCTATACTCAAGAGGTTTGCACTCTAGTTGAAATACTTGAAACACAGAATAACCGTGGCACTGCTGTGAAATAAATAGGTAACAGTTTAGAGGGAGGTGTGATCACCAAGGATACAGATGGGTTTCACGGAGCTCATAACCCCACTGAAATTGAATGCCAATGTGTATAGGTGTGTACCTATGTGCATGTTCCTCAGGAAAGGTCCCACACTTTCATAGGATCCTCAAGTGGATCTAGACACAGAAAAATTAGAGGAGAATTGGCTAAAAGGAAGAAAAAGACACAAGGAGCAAAAGGGCATATGCGCAAGCATTCTGTCCAAAGTCATCCTGCTCCTGCAGACAGAACAATCTAGACCTGCTAGAACACTGCAACACCAGTCACCCAAGGAGATTAACGCTTTTCCAAAGACTGAAACATTCTCTCTAGGTTAGCAATTTATTTTTAACTTCTTTTAGCAGTGGTCAGTTTTCAAATGACATCCTACATGGAACCCACTTACATAAAAGTAGATCAAAGTGAAGGTGCTCTGGATGAAGCAGGGTTGGTACCAAGTTATCACCCCTCATGGTCCCCAGCCTCAGCTTCCCCATGTTGATGGCTCCAGGGCTGAGGTCTTCTTTGAATGGGGCTTTAAATCCCTGTCCTGGGCTTTCTTGAGGTTATGATGTAATGATTTGCCTTACTTTGTGTCCTCCTCGTTCAGTTCATAAGCCGTTCAAAACCTCTCCCTCTGCTTCAGCTTCCACCTTTTTTCCTTCCTTTGCTTCCTTGGCAAAGTCACCAATAGTTAGCCCGAGGTAACTGTTCTCCACCACGTGTGGTCCAAGATCACCGTCGCCAGAATTCCCTGGCTTGCGTGTTAAAGACGCAGATCCCTGGGCATCATCCCAGACTGACCGACTCAGAACCGCTAAGCATGCATCCCATCATCTGCAACTTCCACAAGCTCCTCAAATGATTCTCTCATGAGCCCTTAAGTTTGGTAACTACACAAGGCTCTGCCCAAAGCCCCACTCAGCCAGCCAACTTCTCATGCGTGGGGTCCTAACCTACGGAATGTCATCAAAATTGCCTCTACTTTCTTGAGCCCACACAAAAGCTAAAGATAGAGCCAGGAGGAGATGAACATTCCAGGCCTGTGCGTCCATGGCTTCAAGGTGAACAATGACTGTGTGTCCTCGGAGGTGACAATCCTCTTTCTTCGGTCTGGATGCTCAGTGGCAGGCATTTTTCTTTTAGGCTGGAGTTAAATATAGTGCTTAATGCTTTGCAGACCTCTAGGGGGAAACAGGAGCAGCTCGGAGGAGTGGAATGTACTGGCCTGGATGTCAGTCATCTGCAGCCGCGTGCAGGCAGACATCGAAGCCTGGGGAAGCTCAACGCCGGGGTAGGGCCATTTGCTTTAGGGGTATTTATTCAGAGGAACAGGACAGCCCTTGAACGTTTTGCATTTTTCCTACAGTTTAAAAGGCAGCAGTGGCCTAAGCCTATGTATAACCTGCCGGGTAAACTAGCATCATGAGAATTTCCCTGAGCTGAGAGGTGACAATTATTTTTGCCCTCTTGATTTAGAAGCCAGACAATTCAGAGAGCTGTGGGTAGTGGGGCAGAAAGTCATAAAATCCATTCTCCATATTCTGCCCCGTTTTGGGCCCAAATCAAATTCCGCTTCTTTCATGAGGCCGCTCGCATCCCACTCCCTCCTTCTTTTGAACTCCTATGACACTTATATATTAGCGGCATATGTTTTAGCAAACTTGCTCTTTCTCTATATTTTTTATTTTATATTTTTTATTATTTTTTATTATTTACTCTGTCACCCAGACTGGAGTGCAGTGGTGTGATCTTGGCTGACTGCAACCTGTGCCTCCCAGGTTCAAGCGATTCTCCTGCCTCAGCCTCACGAGTAGCTGGGACTACAGGCACCTGCCACCATGCCTGGTTACGTTTTGTATTTTTAGTAGAGATGGGGTTTCACCATGTTGGCCGGGAGCCACCACACCTGGCCGCTATTTTTATTTTAGTTTCAAGAGGTACCTGTGTGGGTGTATTCCATGAGTATATTCATGATACCGAGGTTTGGGCTTCTAGTGATCCTTTCCCCCAAGTAGTGAATGAACACAATAGCCAGTAGGAAGTTCTTCTATCCTTTTCCCTCTCCCTCCCTGTTTTTTATTTTTATTACTTTGCTTTTGTCTCTGTGTCTCCACATCATAAGCCTCTTGAGAACAGGAACCACGTCTAAGCTTCCTCGTAACCCCTCAGTACCTGCCATGGTGTTGAATACTGGGGCACCAATGAGTACCTGCTGAGATGAACAGAGACCACCTTGAAGGGAGAAGGCTGGGAAGGGAGAAGGCAGGCGCAGTCAGAGCCGATGTTGTCTGCATACTGGCTACGCACTGGCGCTGTTGTCAGCATTTAACATGTGTTAATCTGCTTAATTTTCACAGCTGCCTTATGAGGCGAACCCACCTTACAGAACAGGTGATTTAGGTATAGAGATGTTACCTAAATGGCCCAAAGTCACACAGCTTCTAAGAAGCAAAGCTAGGATCTGAACCCAGGGAGTCCAGCTCCAGAGTCCATGCTCTTCCACATGCCCAGCTACTGCAGAAGGACAGCTGTCCCCTGGGGGCATGTGGGCAGTAATCAGGCCAGAGAAATGGAGGAAGTATATACTTTCCAGAAAAAAAATCAACCAGACCCAGAATCCTTACCCCAACTCAACTTGCAATGACTGCTAAAGAAGGGTCTCTCCAGCATAAGGACAAGCTGTCTGTCCCCAGGGTCTCAGCTCTGCTCCCAAAAAGTCCATCCAGAGGACACTGACTGTGGCCTCTGCTCTCTCCCACTTCCCAGAGCTCTTTCCTGCCTCTCCGTGAATTCGGGGCAAGGGGATGGAAGACAGAGGGTGGCATTTGCCAATGGAGAGTAGCCCCAGGTCAGACAGCCCGGGCTCGCACTTAGGAGTTGCCTGCTGGGAGCAACCCCCAGCCAAGCTGCATGCACCAAACACCACCCAGCAAAACAACTCTCACTGCCCTAGAAAAGCAACCCACCAAATATAAACAATCCTCACCCCACCTCCTGCCCCTTGCACATACTTTCTTTGAAATCTTCCAATTCTGAGTTATGGAAAGATTATCTGATGTCTCTGAGTCTCACTTCTACAACCCCAATCCTGGATGGCCACATCCAAAGCTACCAGAGGTAACCCCAGTTCTGCTCCAGGGGAGGGGACAAGGCAGCATTGACTGACTGGCAAGGAAGGACCCTGCAACACGCAGCATGAGAAGAACCTTTCAAGGATGAGACAGGAAGTCTGCATTTTAAAAGTAGTGACTGTTTGAAGGATCTACCTTATGAAGTAAAAGTGAACTTGCTCCAGTAAGTAATTGTAAAAGACAAACGTGTTCACAGACATACACAGCAACAATGAACAAAGCATCAGACCAGCTGTCCAAGGCATACACTATCAGTGTGGTTCCAAGACACATTGGCTTGGTTTGTTTTTTCATGGAAATCTCTGTATTATCTAGTTTTTTCCTAAACACAGAGTGAAGAGTGTTTTTATTCCTCCCTTCATTCACTCAAAAACACCTACCCAGTGTGAGCTCCCGTCCTCAGGCTGCATGCTGGAGATTCAAAGGTGAATATGAGCTCAGTGAGACGACAGCCCAGAAGACAGAGACTGATAAGCAAATAATCAAGTGCAGTGAAAATTCTGGATTTCTGGGATAGACGCTATTGATTCTATACAAGGGATAAACCATGAAGGGGTCAAGAGGGAAGAGTTAGACCAACCCGAAGGCATCAGAGGAGGCAGTGCCTCTGCAAATCTTGAAGGGTATGCAGGTATTCACCAAGCATAGATTGCAAGGAATCACAAGTAGTATAGCAAAGCTGATGATGCAGGAAATAGTGAGGATGAATAGAGACGGAAGCTGGACGTGATGGCACACCTGTGGCCCTAGCCACTCAGGAGGCTGAGGCAGGAGGATCGCTTGAGCCCAGGAGGTTAAGACTTCAGTGAGCCGTGATTATGCCACTTCACTCTAGCCTGGGTGACAAAGAGAGACTCTGACTCGAAAAAACATTTACAATGAAATAAAATACTGAAGACGTAGACAGGAGTCAGATCATGGAGTTAAAGAATTATTCCATTCATTCATTTATTTAACACTTCCATCTGAAGTAGCCAAGGACTTGATTCAAAATCCTTTCTTTGACCTGAATTGCCTAGAATACTCCAAGAGAGAAAACAAGCTTTGCAGACTCGCAATGGAGATGCCTGGCCGTGGTGGAACGCGAGCCCTTGGAGAACTGGCTGGGGCTACGACTCAGGAAGCAGCAAGGGACAAGCGCCCAAGCCTTACATGAAGGGACGACCAGGCTGCTCTCATCTCTCAGCCCAGCGGCTTCACCCGCCGACGTGTGCCTAAAGTTCAAGGGCTTCTTTCTCCATTTCTCCCCATAGTGCTTATAGCACAATATTTTTCACACTACAAATACTAATGGCCAAACATGTGGTCATTTTCCATGTGATCTCTTTTGGATAGGAAGATGTACGTTTTCTCTGAATTCATTCTATAAAGCCGAGGAAAGGTGCTGAACTCGGAAGTGAAATATCGTCATTGCTACTATTTACTGTGTACCACTCACTGCCAGGCGCTGCACGGGTGGTTTTTTACATCTACTTATCTCATTTAATACCCAAAACAAACTTATAAGGAAAGCTTTACTGTCCCTATTCCACAAGTGAGAAAATTTGCCTCAGTCTTTGGTGGCAGATTAAGGAGTCAAACTCAGGCCTGCTGGAAGCAAGCTCTTTCCACTCCCTTTCTGCCATCCTGGGCTGGCACTGGGACTTGTGCAAGGCACGGAGGGCTCAGGAATGCAGCTGAGAAGAGGGTGCAGTGAATACTGTGTTCTTTCTTTTCCTGCCCTTCTTACATCAGCCCTGGAAATCAGGCAGTGATTGAAGTAAGAAATCATTTTCTAGAAGGAAATCTGCCATTTAAGACAGCACAGCTCGACCTAGAAGACTTTATGCTCCATGAAATAAGCCAGGCACAGCAGGACGAAGACCGCATAAGACCGCATGGTTCCATTTACATGAGGCATCTGGAAGAGTCAGACATACAGACTCAGAAACTGGGGTGGTGGCTGTCTGGGGATGGGAAGATAGGGGATGGGGAGGTGCTGCTCAATGGGTGTAAAGTCACAGGTACGCAAGATGAGTGAGTGCCAGGGATGGGCTGTGCCTATAGCTAAAAATATGGCATTGTGCACTTAAAAATTCATTAAGAGTGGTTGGGCACAGTGGCTTATGCTTGTAATCCGAGCACTTTGGGAGTTCCAGGCAGGCAGATCACCTGAGCCCAGGAGTTTGAAACCACCTTGACCAACATGGAGAAACCCTGTCTCTACTAAAAATACAAAGTTAGCTGGGCGTTATGGCATATGCCTGTAATCCCAGCTACTCGAGAGGCTGAGGCAGGAGAATCACTTGAACCCAGGAGTCACAGGTTGCAGTGAGCCAAGATCGTGCCATTGCACTCCAGCCTGGGCAACAAGAGTGAAACTCCGTCTCAAAAAAAAAAAAAAAATCATTAGTAGTGTAACTCTCATGTGAAGTGTTTTTTACTGCAAATAAATAAAAATCTAGAATTTGGGAGGCCAAGACAGGACGATCGCTCAAGGATGGGAGTTCGAGACCAGCATGGACAACATAGTGAGACACCCCCCTATCTCTACAAAAAATAAAAATAAATTAGCTGGGTGTGGTACCACAGACCTGTAGTTCTAGCTATTTGAGAGGCCGAGGTGGGAGAATTGCTTGAGACCAGGAGGTCGAGGCTAAAGTGAGATGAAGTCGCACCACTGCACTCCAGCCTAGGGACAGAGTGAGACTATGTCTCCAAAAAATAAAGAGACACAAGAAAACTTTGGGAGGGGATGGATATGTCTGTTATCTTGATTTTGTGTCATGAGTGTATGCGTATGTCCACACACATCAAATTGTATACATTAAATATGTCCAATGTGTTGTATATATCAATTATATTACTATCTCACTAAAGCTGTTAAAAAAGCTATTTTCTTAGGTTCTTCTTCCTCTAAAATGTCCTTCCTTCTTTCTTCACATTCGGGTTGGCCCAACTCCTACTAGATTCACATCCATTTATGTTTAGTACTGGATTTTCCCCCTTCCCTCCTGCTGCTACCTAAAAGAGGTGAACTTCCCAGAAGTCAAAACCCTGCAGAGGTAATAAAAGACTTTTTGTCCTCCTTGATGTTGCTGGGTTCCCGGTGGAGTGACCTGCAGGGTTCCCTCCTGCCCCAGGCCGTTGGAGGAGGCGGTTCGGGGAAGATATCCTGGACTCAGTGTCTCATGCCACCGGCTGCCAGCATTCACCTCTGCCGAGGCTCGGAGGCCCCTGCCTCTCCCTGATGAAATTTACTCGGTGCTATCTTGGTAAGAACAGGCGCACGCCTCTCTGCTCCCTTTGCCCTTGAAAAGAATGAGGTTTAGGGGAGGCTCTGCACAGTCTCGTGCTTTCCGGGATAGCTGAGCAGAAGCCGTAGAAGCCGGCCTCCTGGACTGAGCTTGGTCCAGCAGCCCATCCACGTGAGAGCTCTGGCGGTTTGGAGGCAGAGGGAGCTGCTGGGCCTGCAGCGTCTCACCTGGAGGGAAAGAACGCACCGCGACGGAGACGTGGGCCCTGCAGCCGGCGCTGCGCAGGTGGCAGGCGCGCTCCCGGTAGCGCGCTTCTCCTCGGAAAGCGACGCCCCCTGGCGGTAGAACGCGTGTGGCCGCCGTTACACTCGTGTGGAAACAGCGCCATCTGCCGAATACTCTATCACATTGCTGATTGGCCCACGCAGACGTTTCTGTAAGGACTTTCCCTTTGCTTGCTTAAATCAGGCCGTATTGAGCCTATTCAAAGTGTACTTCTGAAACGAAGAAGGTGACAATACAAGATGTTTTGCTCGCTGGAAAAACGTGGATGAAAGGAAAATGAGTAGCGATGATCTGAATAATATGTGCTTCCTGTCTGCACTGAGGTGTGAAATTGGTGGGGCTGCACATTGCAGAGGAAAACGCACGCATTTTGGAGTCAGGCAACCACGATCAAATTCTCACTAGCTTTGTGAACTTGGAAAGTGACTTAGCATTTCTGAGCCTCATTTATCCTAATCTGGAAAAGTAAACGTGTATTTACCTTCCAGCATTGTAGCAAAAGTTAAATAAAATAATGTGCATAAAATAAAATGTAAATGTGTATGAAGTAAATCAGATAATATGTATAATAGGTAGGCTTTAAAGTATAACATAAAAACATCACATAGAAATTTTTTTAATTATTAGAATTGTGAAATATTTTTTTTTGATAGAACAATTTATTTTCCTTTGGGTATATACTCAGTAATAGGATTGCTGAGTTGAATGATAGTTCTTTTTTCTTTTTTTTTTTAATTGCATTTTAGGTTTTGGGGTACATGTGAAGAACACGCAAGATTGTTGCATAGGTACATACATGGCAGTGTGATTTGCTGCCTTCCTCCCCATCACCTATATCTGGCATTTCTCCCTATGCTATCTCTCCCCAACTCCCCACATTTCTGAAAC
>CAUYLG010025858.1:0-23859 GCA_963573385.1 Cacajao melanocephalus | reverse complement strand
TCCTTCTTAACTTCCTTGGGTCTCGGGGATACCGGGTATCTCCCTCTAAGGCTCAGTTGTCAGTCACCTCAGTCATGTATTTGGGCATCTGCCTCACCCCTAGGACTAAAAGCCTGACAACAGACCGCCAAAAGGCACTTCTCTCACTACAGCCTCCAGAAACTGCCGACCAAATCCCCTCCTTTCTGGGGTTTGTGGAATTCTTCCGTCACTGGGTACCTAACTTCACCTCCCTGGCTAAACCCCTGTATGCGGCAGCCAAGGAAACCCCCATGGGACCTCTGTCTCAACCTGGGGTGGTAAAGCAAGCTTTTAAGGCTCTCCAAGCTGCTCTGTCCGCCGCACCACCACTTCATCTACCAGACTTCAGCCGTCCCTTTCATCTGTTCATAGACGAGAGCAGGGAGTTGTCGTCGGGGTCCTCACTCAACCCCTAGGTCCTGTGTTCAGCCCTGTAGCCTACCTATCAAAACAGCTGAACCCCACAGTTAGGGGATGGCAGCCCTGTCTGCAAGCCTTAGGAGCAGCAGCCAAACTTGCCAAAGAGTCTCTAAAACTTACCCTAGGCCAGCCCATCTCAGTATTCTCTCCTCATCAACTTACTAACCTCCTCTCCCACAAATCCCTCGCCCACCTGGGGCCCTCCCATCTACAGGAGTTCCACCTGCTTTTCATTAAAAACTCCTCAGTCAGCCTTCACCCCACCTCCCCGCTCAACCCGGCTACCTTAACCAGAAAACCTCCACCCGGCAACGCCTCTACAACCGGGTGACAGCGTCCTTCTCCAGGAACTCAAGACAGGCTCTCTGTAGCCCCGGTAGTCAGGACCTCATATTGCCATCCTAACCACTCCCACCGCGGCCAAACTCTTAGGCCACACTTCATGGTACCATGTGTCCCGCCTCAAGTTAGCTCCCCAAGATAAGCAATGGAAGTCCAAACTCCTGGGCCCCAGTTGCCTCCGCCTCACCCGTAGCCCCAGCCTGCTGCCTCCTAACCCTTCAAACCCTCCTCCTAACAATCCTCCTAGTGCCCCCTACCAAAGTTATAAATGCCTTCCTCCCCTTCCCCTGTGTGCCCGTTACTCTAGTCCCACAGTTAAAAGTATATGGGCAGGCTAAGCTTCTATCCCTCATTGCACCTTCCCCTTCTCGCCAAAACAAACAAGTTTTCCTCCCAATAGTAGTCGGTCTCTCCTTGGCATCCTCCCTAGCGGCCGTGGAAATAGGAAGCGGAGCAATGGGCTATAGCGTTACGTCAGCAGCTCAGCTAAAAGACAAGCTCCGCGTAGCCATTGAGGCATCAGCCGCCTCTCTAGCATCCCTCCAACAACAAATCACATCGCTGACTCAGGTAACTCTCCAAAAACCAGCAGGCCCTAGACCTGTTAACGGCGAAAAAGGGAGGTACCTGCTTGTTTCTTCAGGAGCAGGGCTGCTATTACATCAATGAAACAGGTCTGGTAGAAGAAAATGTCAACACTCTCTATCGCCTCCAAGAAAATCTCCGGGAAAAACAAAACGCACCAGCTTCTTCACTTAACTGGTGGCAGTCCCCCCTGCTTGCCTGGCTAGCTCCCATTGTCACCCCCCCTTAACGTTGGTTGCCTTTTACTAATGCTAGCCCCTTTTTTCCTCAAGTTTTTACAGGCTCACATGAGAGAAATTTCCAGGGTAGCTGTCAACCAGATATTGCTGCACCCCTATACCCAACTCCCCACCGAGGCTCCGGCCAATTAACCCTTTCTCCTCACTCCGCCCCCACTCAGCAGGAAGTAGCCAGAAATAGGCGGCGTCCTATATCATCAAAAGGGTCAGAATATAAGGCCGGTTGCCTCACCAGGGAGACAGGCACGCCCACCTCTGCACTCGACCCCTGGCTCTGCGCCCGGCACATGCCCCCGGAGCACACGTTCCCCCGAGCACACGTTCCCGCCCGGTTCTGCGCACGGCCCTTGCCCCCGAGCACACGTTCCCTTGGAGGGATCCGGCGGATGTGACCTCAGCCTGCACTGAAAAACCGGCCCGACCACCTACCCACCAATTCCAAACCGCCCTGTACCCCTGCAAATCTGCCCAACCAGCGACCTGCCAATTACAACCTGCCCCGTCCCATCCTTTGTCCTCCCAACCTATATGAACCCGCGCCTCAGGCAGTCGGCGCGACTTCTCTGGCCCCTCTCCCCGGGGACCACAGAACCTCGCCCGGGAGCTGACTAAACTGGAATAATTTTTCTCGTGCTGGCCTCAGTTTCCTCATTTTAAACTCGGCAATAACCTTACACCCACCTCACGGTGTGAAGCACCCTCCTTCTCCAGCTGATTCGATCAGGAAAGTCCTCTCAACGAGGGACGGAAGTCAAAACTGTCGGGCTCCCGCGCTGCTTGCAGCACGCAGCCTCCTTCGCAGGGACCACCCCGGGCGACTCCAGCTTTGTCTTGTGAGGCTGCGGCCTGAGAGCGCTGACACTGCAGCCAGGGATCCGGGCACGCCAATGCGCATGCGCAAGCGGCACGTCACAAGCGCGACTGCTGAGCCGGGGCTCGCGTCACAGTGACCGCCACCGTGGCCTGGGGAACTGTCTCATCGGCCTGGCAAAGCAGGGACCCACTGTGGCCGTGCCTCGGGGTGGGGCGCCGCCCCCCCCCCCCCCCCCCCGCTCCCCGCGATCGTCGCCAGGGTCCGGCGATTTCTTAAGTCCGGCAGGGCCGAACCAGGCTGAGAAAAGATCCAGCGGATCTTCAGGGATGCCCAGGGCGATCGATCCCCAGGGATCCCCTAAATGCTTCAGGCCTGCCCAGACGGTGTGGGGGTGCATCTCCTTGAAAGCTGTCCCTGCTGAGATTTTCAGGTAATGTCAGCCTGTGTGCTGCGGGGCCGCTGTATCCCGGAGGGGCTTCCCGGCAGAGAGCAGAACCCCACAGCCTCAGGAGCTGCCTGCGACTGTTGGATTTCTCCACGTGTCTTACTCTCTGTCTCTGTGTGTTTGTGTGTGTGTGTGTCTTCTCGCCTTCTACGGACAGCAGTGCTGAGAAGCATGGGTCCCTGGGCTTTGAAACCAAGGCAGAATCTCCAGCCCCATGGAACTAGATCCCTGCCCACGCTGTCCGATCCTGAATCCAATGGCGAGTTCAGTCCCGGGTGCCCACCTTAGGGTCTGAAGTGCCCTCCTCCTCCAACTGACCCGATCAGGAAATTCGGCTCAAGGAGGTACGGAGCCAAATCACATCAGCTACTTCTTCATACCTCTGCCCAGAACAAAAGTTGGACCTAAACTATGACGTTCAAGGAGCCACAGGAAAAAAAAAAAATAGGACAGTGGGCCAGACCGAACATCACTTGGGGTAAAGACAAGCTCATCCTGTTTGTAGCCTCAAAGGAAGAGTACCAGGAAAACAATAGAGGCATGCCAGACCCCAGCGCATCTCCTTTTGGCTGAGAAGCCTCCCGAGTCCCCACACTGGGAGAACAGGGCAGTCCGCTTGCAACATGAAGCTTCCATTTATGAGCTAGTCCTAATTCTGGCCCCACTGCCTCTTCCTGAGCAGTGTCACAGTGTCCTGCTGACCCTGTTGTGTGAAACTATAGTGAAGACAGCCACATCAGGGCCCCTGCCTAGCCAAGACCTCGCTGAGCCTGACAACTGGAAAAATCTGATAATCTTCCAGGGTGCAGGGAAGGGTGTCAGCTGGCCCAGATCGAATCTCCTTGTTGGCTTCAGTATTGACAGAAACAGCTGACCCAGGCCCACAACCTGACAGGGACAGCTGCGCCATCTCTCGAATCCAGACACAGAAGGCTGCCCTTAATTTCCTGTGCCAGCCCACCCACCCAGAGCTACCCAAGGTAAGGGGAAAGTAGAGGCAGGGCCCTTCATTTGCACAAATACCCCCAAGAGAATGGGGCCGCTGCGCTGGCCTGCAACTAGAGGTGGATATGGGACCTCGTTTGCAGTGCTGGGTGCTGCAGGTCAACACACCAAGCCCAACTTCCCTGGGCAGCTTATGCGCAAAGGCACACAGAGTCAGGCACCCATCAGGACATGAGCCGACGCAAACAGCCAGGCCAGAGAACAGGACCCATTCTTCAGGTTTGAGGGGAAAGAGAGGATCAGCAAGATACCAGCTCTCAAAGGTGAGTTCACTTAGCAGCCTCTCAGGAACTTTTCTATACACCCTTACACCCTCAAACACAATCCAAACAGCAGCCGAGATATCTGACCAGGCACTCACCCTTTCCCCAGTCTCTGCTCCAAGCATAAGCTCATTAAATCCGGACAGCCTTCGGTGGTAGGTGCTGCTATCAACCCTGTTTCTGTGGCTCACACGACCAAGCCACACAGTCAAGGCCACACAGCAAGGCAGGGCTGAAGTCAGGATTGAACCCAAGCAGACCAGCTTCAGACCTGAGCCATACAACCCAGAGGCACTGGGGAGTCCGAAAAAGGGGCGCTGGTGAGGAGGGGGCTGCACAGTGTTTTTCCTTGCACTGTGCCTCCACACACAGCCCAGACAACCTGCCGGAGGTAGGACTAGGCCCGAGGGGAGAAGGGGATCACTAAAAGCACAAAGTCCCAGTGCATGAGGTCCCCAGGTGGGACTGGATGTCAAGTGATACCCACCTATTAAGGGCTAGGTTTTGGGCCCTTGGGTCCTTATCACTTAGTCCCCACGAAACAGAAACCCTAAGGTAGGAAGTTTTTTATTCTCATGTGACAGATGAGGACACAGACTCAGAAAGGCCAAGTGACTCAGAAAGTCACACACTGGTTAGCAGTGGAGACTTGATTCAAACCCAGAAGGTCAAACCCAAAGCCCCTTCCTCTTACACCTCGTCTCACGCCAGTTCTAGTGGGCAGAGAGGAGCTCGTGCTTCCAGACCAGTTCCATACATTTAATCTCCTGCAAGGCAAATGCCTGGACTTTGCTTCACAGAAATTGATCATGGAGTCACCAGGATGGGGCGGCCTGGGCCCTCAGGAAACATCCCCACCCACATTCCCATTGCCCTCGTTTAGGAGGTCAGTCCTGGGAAATCCTACTCCTCGTCCCTTCACAGGCTCCATCTGACCTAAGTGCCTCCGGGAGGGCAGGGAGCCCCATCTCCACACACACTGAGAGAAGAGAGGGGTGACACAGGCCTACATCAGAACTCTCACCAACCTCAGCCCCTGCAGACCTGGTGGCCCTGGGCCTTGTTTTATGTGGTATATGAAAATAGTAACTTTCTATAGCATTCATAAAAAGAGGAGACACAGGGCCTTACTCATCTTTCTAAGCCTAAATACAAGAGTCAATATGTCTTCTGTTGGCTGGTTCAACTCACAAGGTATGCTAGTCATTATTGCATCTGTGAACTGAACCAAGGTATATGTTACAATGGCACCTCTCAGTAGGGAGCAAGCAGGAGAGACACATCACCTAGGTGCTAGGCCATGGTTATGTCAGTCTTTTTAGAAAGCAGAGACCAGGCTGGAGAGTCACATCATTAGCATGCTTAGCCAAGAATATTTTAAAATCTCCTCCTGAAAGCAATGTAACAGGAACAAAATCACCTCACCTGGGTGCTTGGCCCAGCAGTATGTCACAATGCTTTCTGTGGGAAAATCCCAGGCAGGAGAGACACATTAACTGGTTGCTGGGTGCAGATATATGTCACAATTTTCTTTGTTGGCAAATTTCAGGCAAAAAAAGAGTCACAATTCTTTTGTGATGGCAGCAGACATATGTTACAGGCTCACTGCAGGCAGGGCTCAGGCAGGAGCCTCACATCTCCTAGGTTCTGTGCCTAGCGATGTGTTATGGTACCCTAAACGTGGGGCAAAGCACAAAGAGGAGAGTTTCATCATCTAGAATCAGGGACCAGGGATATGTCACAATTTTTCTTTTGTTTGGCAGTGCCCTGATGAAACAGAAGAGTCACATCACCGTATTTCTGGGTCCAGCAATACATCACAATCCCTTCTTCGTCAGAGCCCAACTGGTAGAAAAAAGTCAAATCACTTAGGCCCTGGGTTCAGAAATATGTCACGATACCCTATGAGGAGAGGGCCCAGGAAAGAAAGTCAAAAGAAATATGTCACAATCACACCTGCAGAATCATCCAAGGATGAAAATAACAATCATCCACACGTCCCAGTTCCAGGTATAAGAGTCAACACATTATGTTGGGTCTCAGTACGTGAGTTACAATCACAACAAGGGACAGGATCCTTACATGACAGCCACAATCCCTCCTCTGCACTGTTATTATTTTTAAAGGGCCACAGCCTCACAGGTGTGCTGAATCTTGGTCAGGTGGGTCGCTGACTCTCCACATAGGAGAGTCCGTTTTCAACTTCCAACTGACTCTGGGCATGAGATTCAAGACCTTGACACCAGCTGTGTTCATGTGGTTGGATGGCCGTCTTTACTGTAGGCTGGGTGTGCGTGCACGTATCACAATCTCATTTGTATGCCTTGCCCTGTAGGGACCCTCTCTGTCTTACTGGGGGCATTATACAGTATGCATGAGAGTTTCAATCCGTTCTGAAACTTTTGTTCTTGGGTAAACCCACAATTTTACCTGCGATTCTAAGCCTAGATATGAGAGTGAACATCTAAGAATGGCTGCATTTAGATAGAAGGATCTTCACCTGCCTATGACCTGGGTTAAGAAATGAGTCACCATTCCCACTGCCAGGTGTTCACATATGCAGTCTCAATTTCAACTGTGAACTGCATCCGTGAGTTAGATTCAGGACCTCACAGGTGGGCTGTTTATGCCTGTGAATGACAAGGCCAATGGTTGGCTGGGTGCACATACTGTAAGAAAAATTTCTATTGTGTGCTGGGCCCTGCATTTACATTCTCCATATCACCCAAGGGCTTTATACAATATGGGAGGAAGTGATCATTTCTTATGATCTTTGTACAAAGAGGAGACCCAAGTTCATTTTATTATTTCTCACAGCCTAACTAGGACAGAGAGTACCTTTTTACTGGCTAATTTGATATATGGACCTGCTAATAAAGGATATTTTGCTTTTTTATTGTAGGCTTAGGTAATGGATAAAGTACTGGGTCTCCCATGTGAGGAAAGTTACATAATATTATGATACTTAAGCTTATCCTATAAAGCTTTTGTGTGACATTGAGAGTATACTAATGGGATCCAGTATGCAGGTGAAATTTTGACTCTCATAGGCACACCCAACTAAAAATTAGGATTGTTCCCCTCATACATAAAAGGAACCCAATGGTGAGGTCCTGAATCTCACAGGCACACTCCACAATTAGATTTATGACATTCATATGTGAATCCCGGGATGATGGTATGATGAATTATTTTTGAAGCCAGCTTACAAATGGTTGACTGTCATAGCTATATTTGGCTAATAAAAGAGATGTGACTCTCATACGTGGGCATAGGGCAATGGGTACAATGATTGGTTTGTACCAGTAGGAACGTCTCAAAGAAGACTGCAACTGCCACTTACACCATATAAAGCCTGTGGGTAATACAGAGAGTGTCATAGCAAAACCAAGAACACAGGTGAAACTGCAACTCTTCTATACACACTCAGCCAACAGTAAACACTGTCACTCTCACACATGGAAACTGACCACAGTGAGGCTATGGACTGACTCATAGATTGAGAAAGATTTTGGATTTGGAATTGTGGCTCTCTTGCAGGGATAAAGTCCACCATTAAGATTGTGGCTCATGTACTTGCACCCAACTCAAATGAGATCTCTTGACTTTTGTACCTGAAGTCAGAAAGTGTGGAATTTTGAATCTCATTTCTCCGCCTTCTTGCTGTGTTACTGTGACAGGTACCTTTCCCCAGTGCGTGAGTGATTTGATTATCCTGCCTAAGCCACCAAAATAAAATTGTGATACATACCTGGGCCAAGCATTTAAGTTATTTTACCTTCCTGCATTGGCCCTGTCCTCAGGAAAAACTGTGACATATCAGTGGGCCCATCACCTAGGTTATATAATCATCTGCTTCTGCCTGGGCCCTGCCAACAGAGACAGTTGTAGCATATAACTGGGCCAATCGCCTAAGTGGTGTGACTTTACTCTTTTGCATGGGCTTTGCCACAGTGTGGGTTGTGACATTTCAGTGAGTCCTATGCATAAATAATATGACTCTAGTGGCTTGGCCCCTGCAAAAGGAGGCATTGTGATATATCAATAGGCCCATCAACTGGGTATTGTGACTCTCCTCTCTTACCTGAGCCCTGTCCACAGGGTGACATATTGCTGTGCCCTGCATGCAGATAATGCGTCTTTCTTGCATGAACCTGCCCATCGAAGGCATTGAGACATACTGCTGGGCCCAGTACCCAGGTTATGTGACTTTTCTGCCATAGCCCTGCCCACAGAGTGGATATCCATGTTTTTATGTCCAGCATTCACGTGATCTGATTACCTTTTCTTGTGTATTCACACAGGCTACGTTTTGGCATATAGTTTTTCCCAGCTCACAGGAATTACAATTATATGAGAACCCAGATAATAGGAATGATTTTGAGGCTCTTAGCTAGACTTTAGGCAATAGGTAAAGTCCTGGGTTTCCTACTTTTAGGAGGGTCACAGCGATGTGTAAAATTCATGCATATCCTATAAATACTTTCTGTGCTATAAGAATGCAATAATAGGCCTCAGCACACAGGTGAGATTGTGAGTCTCACAGGCACACCAAGCCAACAAATAGGACTGTCACTGCCAAACATGAAAGGAACACACTGGTGAGCTTCTGGACCTCACATGCAGATGCAGTCCACAGTTAAAAGTCTGACTGTCATGCATACATCTGGAAACAGGTTGAATAGTGACTGATTTCTGGACCCAGTTCAGAGGCACAGTGATTAGTTGCATACCTGGACCTAGACAATAGGAGATATGTTGACTCTCATAGGTAGCCTTAAAGCAATGGGCACGGTCCTGGGCTTTCTACTTGTATGAAGGTCATGGAAGATTACAAAACTCATGCATAGTGTATGATCACTTCTGGTGGTACAGAGGGTGTCATAACAGATCCCAGCACAGAGCAAAAATTGTGATTCTCATAGGTGTACCCAAATGCCAGAGAACTGTCACTTCCACACATGGACAGAGACCACAGGTGAGGTCCTGAGTATCACATGTGAATACTCTCCACAGTTGAAATTGTGACTGTCATATGAGAATCTGGCCAAAGGTAGGATGGTGACTTCTTTATGCACCCAACGCACAGGCACGGTGAGAACTGTCATGTCTGAACCTAGCCAATTAGAGAGATACTAGCTGAATAAATACATTGTAATGTATTCATATGATGTCACATTGTAGACAAATGAATATACAAACCACTGGAAGCATCAGAGATTAATCTCACAACGTTAAACAAAAGAACTTGGCCAAAAATGTGAACTTATTGTGTTAATCTATTTAAAGTTCAAAAACAGGCAAATATTATTGATTGTATAAACAGCCAGGATGTAAGTTTCTCTCAGGGGAACAGTGATTGAAAAAGAGAGTCAAGGTGGGAGAGGTCCCAGGTTGTTCACACTCTTCCATCACTGGGTGCGGGGTTCACAGTATGTGCATTTTGTAAAAATTTATCAAGCTGTTCTTTTACAATATGTGTCCTTTTTAAATGTGTAACATTAAAATCTTTTAAAAATATTTTTCTATCTTTTTAATTTTTCCTCAATCGCTTTTTTTGTTACTTTTCTGGAGAAAAAAGGCAGTTTTATTTAAATTTGCAAACTTAATAACATAAAATTTTTAAAAATCATGTTTAAGTCTTGAATGTATCTATATTCTTTTTTACTTTTGATAATGTTTTAATTTTTCTTAATATAACTTTACCTAGTTTATTACTACATTCAAAGAACAGCAAGAATTTCACTGCCATGTTATTATCTCTAAGTAACAGATGAAACAGAGAGGTTAAAAAACTTGTCCAAAGTTACACAGGTACTCTGAGCCTGCTCTTCTAACCATTAAAGACGTTGCTCTAACTCAGGAAACATACATACAATACTACGTCTAAAGGTACATAAAATTACTATAGCTATGCAAAGCAACATGGATAATGAGGAAAAAATATACATAAATAAAAAAGCAAGGCACCGATGAAAAGTTATACTACCATATATATACAGGCAAAAAAAAAACCAGGAAACACTAAAATGTGTATTATTCATAGATAAAACTGCATAAAGTAAATGATAACACAAAATTTGGATAGTGGTCACTTTGGGGTAGTCGGCTTACAAAAGACTTTAGAGGTATGTACTTTACCAGAGTGTGTGAGGATTTTATGAAGCCAGAATGAAAGCTTCCTGAGAGTAGAGATCAATTTGTTTTTTCTTTTTTTCTTCTTTTCTTTTCTTCTCTTTTTGACATGGAGTCTAGCTCTGCTGCCCAGGCTGGAGTGCAGTGGCACAATCTCATCTGACCAAAACCTCCGCCTCCTGGGTTCAAGCGATTCTCCTTCCTCAGCCTCCGAAGTAACTGGGACTACAGGCATGTGCCACCACGGCCGGCTAATTTATGTATTTTTAGTAGAGATGGGGTTTCACTATTTGACCAGGCTGGTCTTGAATTCCTGACCCTGGATGTAATCCGCCCACCTCAGCCTCCAAAAGTGCATGCAACACCGCACCTGGCAAATACTTTTTCTTAATTTTATCTCCCAAGGCTAGCAAAAAGTATGGCACCACGTGTGTGCTCAACACACATTTATCAGTTCAATACATGCATACATGTCCTTTGTAAACTGTCAAGCTATGCAAATCAAGAATTTATTCTTACTTACTACAGTTTAGTTAATAGAATCAAATAAAAGGTAATAAAGGTTAAGATTCAGAAAGCACTATTGAAAGTTTAATGTTACCCCAACATTCTTAGGCAAAGTAAAGTAAAATTTATAGTCTTAATTTGTGACCAGTACAACTACATTTAAATTTTCATGTGAAGATGAAACATAAAATCTTCCATCAGGTCAGCATAATTTGAGAGAAAAAGAGATTGAAAAAAAAGAAAAAAAGAGAAAAGAATGAAAACTTGATTTTTGGAAATAGTTTTCTCCTTTTCTGGTGTAGAGAGTGTCTGGGGAGCCTGGGTCTCTCTGTCATCCCTGCAGTGGCAGTGGCTGATCTCTGCTCAGCCATGAGGGGCACCACCCTGCGCTGGGCCTGAGGCTTTCTGGCCCTGCCCCTCATCACTTCCCTGGACTCTTCACAGTGTCCCTGGGCCCCTGAGCCATCCTGAGAGTCCTTTTGATGGAAGGGGAGGTGGCAGCGGGAAGCTGGTAGGATAAAATGGCTCCCCAGGCTGAGACATCTCTTCCAGGAAATGCTCTAGTTAAAGTCGACTTTCTGTGCTTGGAGCTGAGACTCGACCCAGGGTTGCAGCTAAGGCATCCCCGGGTTGGGTGACACTGGGCGTGGGCGCTCCAGCTGCTGCTGAGTTTCGTTCTGTGCTAGGCTGGGCAGCGGCTGGAACCAGCACGGTTAACACGCACAGCAGATACCCTGCAGTGGGGAGGAGGCAGTAGCCATGGTTTCTGAAAATTACACCCTACTGACAAATTTCTGACACCAGAAACAGAAGAACCAAAAGAAACTGCCCTAGAGCTTCAGCCAAATGGATGGACTCTTGGAGTGGCTGAGGATGAAGCTGCCTGTACTCCTCAACATTGAGCAGCAAAGCAACCACCGGAGATGGACAAGAAAAATGAAAGTCTAAGAAAATTAGCAGAAACCAAAGGCAGATGATAAAGCACTGAGAAACGGTTCACACCATGATGGAAACGGGGTCGATGAAAAAGTCTAGGAAATGAATCTTAGCCACAGAAAGCACAGCAGTGACCATGGGAAGGTGCTGATGATTCTGGTCCACCTGATTCCACCATCCCCATGACAGTAAATACCATCACGGTCTTAGTACTTAGTACTTAGTAAATACCATCACGGTCTTAGTACTTTGTAAACTACAAACTTAGTACTTTGTAAACTACAAAGCAAAATATATATAATAAGAAAGTCATGGGTCTAATGTAAGGATTGGGCAAGTAAAAACAGATAATTTGTATGAGAAGATTCTGAACCATAAGCCATAATATATTACAGTAATAAATTCAATGCAAACTAGAAAGTATAGATTTGCAGCTTTGTGCCGTGGCAGTATCATAGTCAATGAGGTTTATCCGAGGCGCAATTAATGGAATTGAAAACTTCTCCCAATACCCCACTAGGATGATGTGAAATATAGCCAGCACTGGCAATTTTTGGCAGTCTCTATGGGGACTGAATTATTTTAAAAAATAAAGAAAGTAAAGACTTGCGTTCAGCATTCTTGAGTATTTTTGTTTTCTAAAAAATCAGACATCTGGCTGGATTTGGTAACTCACACCTGTAATCCCAGCACTTTGGGAGGCAAAAGTGGGTGGATCCACTTGAGGTCAGGAGTTCAAGACTAGCTTCATCAATATGGTGAAATATCATCTGTATAAAAAATACAGAAATTAGCTAGCTGTGGTGGCCTACACCTGTAGTCACAGCTGCTGGAGAGCCTGAGAAAGGAGAATTGCTCAAATCGGGGTGGTGTTGGTTGTAGCCAGCTTACATAACACCACTGCACTCCAGCCTGGGCAATAGCGCATGGCTCTGTCTAAAACAAAAAAAAAAAAAAAAAAAAAGAAAAAAACAGAAAATTAGACACCTTATTAAAATTATTTCTCTTCTTCCAATATTGATATTTTATTCTGAAAATACTTATAAACTCATCCTTAAACATAATTAATTCATAATTTGTTCACACCTAGTTTATATTTAGACTAATAGATCATGTTTAACTCTATGCAAATCAAAACTAAAAGTCGGTGTGTTTGCAAGCATAGAGGCCACATATTCAAAGAAAAATATATAATAAATTTTGAAAGGTATTTATTCAGGCCTCAGATATGTGTAAATTTTATGTATAATTGTATAAAATTTTGAGTATTACAAAAATGATTCTGTAGTCAATAACATTTTAATTGTACATTTAAAAATAACTAGAACTGTAGAAGTGAATTGATTGTAATGCAAAAAATAATTTCTAGAGCTGATGAATACCTAACTTAACCTAATGTGATTATTATATATTGTATACCTTTATCAGCATATGTATATATAACGTAAATATTATGTACCCACAAAAATTAACAGAAATAAATTTAAATGTAAAAAAAAAAAAGAAGACTTTTACCTATGGGAACAATATTCCTTAACTTATTGAAGTTTTAAGCCATTGGCAAAAAAGATTAGAGATGTTAGTCCATCATCTTACCATCTTATACCGACACATTTGAGTAAGAAGGACTAGGTTAAAGAAATTGGAATAACAAGACTTAATTTAATGTACAATATTTGACACATGAAAAATGTTGAAGAAATTAAGTTCATACATAATCTGAAATTTTAAAAATGTGCTACATTTTGTTTCATAAAAGTACAATTAGTAAAATAATATACCAATTTATTTTTATTTTTTTTTTTGAGATAGAGTCTCACTCTGTCACCCAGTCTGGAGTGCAGTGGCACAATCTTGGCTCACTGCAACCTCCACCTCCTGGGTTCCAGCAATTCTTCTTCCTCAGCCTCCTGAGTAGCTGGGACTACAGGTATGCACCACCACGCCTGGTTAATTTTTGTATTTTTAGTAGAGATGCAGTTTCACTATATTGGCCAGGCTGGTCTCAAACTCCAGACCTAGTGATTCCCCCACATCAGCCTTCCAAAGTGTTGCAATTACCAATGTGAGCCACTGTACCTGGCCAATTTAATTTTAACTGAAACTAAAAATATTTGTCTCTTAATGCAATGCACAAGAATACTACTCTGAACACTTACCTCATACATCACTCAATATTGTAAGTTAACCACAAAGAACCTTTTTACTTAGATTTTCATCCTGCATCCTACATTTTAATATCCTTACTCTTTCATAAAAGATATCATAAATGCTTACGTCATAAAAACAATTTATCATATCTTTCATATAACAATTGGTCACATGCTTTTATGTATAAATATAATAGGAATAAAGAAACAGGATGGGCCTGGCACAGTGACTAATACCTGTAATACCAGCATGTTGGAAGGCTGAGCTGGGTGGATCACTTGAGGTCACAAATTTGAGAACAGCCTGGCCAACATGTTAACACTCCATCCCTACTAAAAATATAAAACATAGCTGTGCGTGGTGTTATGTGCCTTTACTCTCAGCTACTTGGGAGGCTGAGGCAGCAGAATCACTTAAACCCGGGAGTTGGAGGTTGCGGTGAGCCGAGGTCACACCACTGCACCACAGCCTGGGTGACAGAGTTGTAAAAAACAAACAAAAAAATAATAACTGTTTTAGCATGAAGTAATTTCAGAGTTAATTACAACATTATTAGTATGAAGTAGAGAGTTAGTTACATTATTTACTTTGAAAAATATCTGTAATCTTTCCAAAACAAAGTATACTTATAATTATAAATCTCTAGAAAATTTTCCACTCTTTTAAAGTTGCATACAAATAATTTTTCTACCAACTTTAATTTTAGATTATTTTGTAGACAGAGAACACTGCTTTAGTGTAAAGTCTGAAATGTCACTGCCTTATACATTTCTAATTCTGATTATTTCAATAGACTTCATTTTGCATTAAATATTCTTTTCCTATTTACTCTGCACAAAAATATTTTTTACTCTGAACACTCTGGAGTTTCTGTAGCTATTAATGTTTTTCTTTCCCAAATTTATTACATTTGCAGAATTCTCTGATGCTGAACAAAGTTTGAGCAATAGCTTCAGGGTTTGCCTCTAATACAAAATAAGCACAACAAGGTCTGAGTTAGAAGTAAAGTTACGACAACTCTCTTTATATTTGTAATGTTTGTCTTTGAAATAAATGCTCTCCGACACTTTAAAGGTTTATATTTTCTGAAGAATCTTTTGAGAGAATAGCATTTTTAATGCTTTTAAGTATAAGCTCTTTCATGTACCATAAGATTGTGAGCATATATTTACCACTTTTTTACTTTCATTAAATTTGTACATTTGTTCTCAAGTATAAATGCTATCCTGTGCAATAAGGTGTGAGCATTATTTAAAAGTTTTGCAAAATTGTTTATACTTGTAGAATTTTTCTCCAATATGAATTACCTTACCTAAAATCAATTGTGACAATCATTTAAAGGCTTTCTCACATTATTCGTATTTCTATGACTTCTCACCAGCACAATTTCTTTTTTTTTGGAAATGTTTGAAGTGCTGTCACAAGCATGGTAACAACTTTGGGTTTCTAGAGTTTCTCTCCAGTATGAATCATATAATGTCTGTTAAGAGTTAAGGTCTAATTAAAGGCTTTGCCACATTCTTCACACTTTTGGGGTTTCTCTTCATTATGAATTATCTTAGGTCTAGTAAGATTTGAGGACTGGCTAAAGGCTATGCCATATTCTCCACATTTGTAGAGTTTCTCTCCAGTACAAATTCCCTTATGTGTAGTAAGTTTTCGAGATTCATTAAAAGCTTATCTACATTCCTCACATTTCTAGGTTTTCTCTCCAGTAAGAATTCTCTTATGTTTTGTAAGAGTTTTGGAAGGGTTAAAAGCTTTGCCACATTCCTCACTTTTGTAGGGTTTCTGTCTAGTATGAATTATCTTATGTTTAGTAAGTTGTGAGAATCGGTCAAAGGTTTATCCACATTCTTCACATTTGTAAGGTTTCTCTCCAGTATGCATTTTCTTATGTGTAGTAAGGGTTGAGGAGCACCTAAAATATTTGCCACATTCTTCACATTTGTGGCATTTCTCTCCAGAACAAATTATCTTATGTCTAGTATGGGTCGAGTACCAGCTAAAAGCTTTGCCACACTCCTCACATTTGTAGAGTTTCTCTCCAGTATGAATTCTCTTATAAGTCTAGCAAGGTTTCAAGAGTGGTTAAAAGCTTTGCCACATTCCTCACATTTGTAGGGTTTCTCTCTGGTATGAATTCCCTTATGTGTAGTAAGGTGTGAGAATCCCTAAGAGGTTTTTCCACAGTCTTCATATTTGTAGGGTTTCTCTCCAGTATGATTTCTCTTATGATAAGTAAGGGTTGAGGATTGGTTAAAAGCTTTGCCACATTCCTCACATTGGTAGGGTTTGTCTCCAGTATGGATTCTCTTATGTGTAGTAAGGGTTGAAGACCATCTAAAAGACTTGCCACATTCTTCACATTTGTAGGATTTCTCTCCTGTATGAATATTTTTATGTCTACTAAAGGCTGAGTGCCACCTAAAAGATTTGCCACATTCTTCACATTTGTACGATTTCTCTCCAGTCTGAATATTTTTATGCCTACTAAAGGCTGTGGAGCACCTAAAAGATTTGCCACATTCTTCACATTTGTAGCATTTCTCTCCAGAAGAAATTATGTTATGTCTAGTAAGCTGTGAGTACCGGCTGAAAGTTTTGCCACACTCCTCACATTTGTAGGGTTTCTCTTCAGTATGAATTAACTTATGTCTAGCAAGGATTGAAGAGTGGTTAAAAGCTTTGCCACATTCCTCACATTTGTAGGGTTTCTCTCCAGTATGAATTCTCTTATGTCTAGCAAGGATTGAAGAGTGGTTAAAAGCTTTGCCACACTCCTCACACTTGTAGGGTTTCTCTCCAGTATGAATGATCTTATGTCCAGTAAGGGTTGAGGACTGGTTGAAAGCTTTGCCACATTCCTCACATTTGTAGGGTTTCTCTTCAGTATGAATGATCTTGTGTCTAGTAAGGGTTGAGAAGTGGTTAAAAGCTTTGCCACATTCCTCACATTTGTAGGGTTTCTCTCCTGTACGAATTATCTTATGTGTAGTAAGGTGTAAGAACTGGTTAAAGGTTTGTCCACATTCTTCATATTTGTAGGGTTTCTTTCCAGTATGAATTTTTTTATACATAAAAAGGTTTGAGGCCTCATTATAGGCTTTGCCACATTCTTTAAATTTGTAGGCTCGTTCTCTGGTATAAATTCTTTTATGTTCATCTAAGTGTGAAAGTGTGCAAAATGACATTTTACATTCCTTACATTTCAAAGGTTCCTTTTCACTTTGTCTTATCTTATGTCTGTTTGAATTTGAATATTTATGAAAGACTTTCGCAAATTTGTTGCACTGAAATATTTTGCTGTGTGTAGTTGTCAAAACCTGGTTAAGTCCATTGTAACATTCTTTGTGCACCTTACACTCATCCACGCTTTGACAACATTTTCTTATCTGTAAATTTTCATGTCCACATTTTTTGTATCTTCTCAGTATCACTTTTTGGAAATGATTTTTTATGCCCTGCTTTGGCCAAAGATCTTGGGCAAAATAAGAACATGCAACTGAAAGAAAAAAACAAATTACTCCCCTTACTTGACTCAGATTAATACACAAGTCTTACCTATAAAATTATACAAACTACATGACAAAATGGCATAGCAAAAGTTTACAGGCTTAAATTTTTTCAAAGACATACTAAGGTAATAAAGACATACAGAGCAAATTACATTTGTTAAAAATTAAATTGTGTGCAATGCCCCAGGTGAGCTTAATGCAAAGAGCCACATAGAACAAAAGTCTCTTACGTTTACCCAACACAGATCTTCCTGCTTCCCAATATCACATAGTGACTTGAAATAAATTGCCAACTCCTGGTTTCTTTGTTAAACGACAAGTAAAATGCTGACTTACGCATTTTTATTTCTGAATCATACAGTATTTTACAGATACTGGTTGCTGGTTGCTGTCTCTCATTACATCAAGTTCTGAAACAGTGGTATTCTTTCAAATGACAATTTGAGTCTGCTGAGACAGAAGGTAAGTTCTGTAGCAGCAGAAAGACTGTGGTACCACAGACATAAAACAATCATAAAAAGTGATTATTGGTTATTAAGAAGAAACATAAATGGCTGAGTGTGGCGGTTCACAGCTGTAATCCTAGCACTTTGGAAGGCTGAGGTGGGTGGATCACCTAAGGCCAGATGTTTGAGACCAGTCTGGGAGGCATAGTAAAACCTAGTCTCTACTAAAAATACAAAATTAGTTGAGCATGCAGATACATGCTTGTAATGGCAGCTATGTGGGAGGCTGAGACAGGAGAATCACTTGAACCTGGGAAGTGCAGGCTGCAGTGAACAAAGACCATGCCACTGCACTCCAGTCTGGTGACAGAGAAAAACTCTGTCTCAAAAAACAACCTTCTGAAACAACTGAATTCTGAAAAAGTATATAGGCACTGTATATTCCATATTTCTGACATATAAAAGATGCTAAAAGCAGTTTCTTAAAGTAAGGCAATTTCAGAAAACAACACATAATCAAATATATATATATTGTTTTTTGTGAAAGATATGCACATATACAAAAAATCTTGTGGCATTACATAATGATGCAGAAAACATTTCAAATTATTCTCTAATATTTAAAAAATAAAAACACAAAATCAGAAACATCTGCTAATGAATATACAATGTAAAAACATAATTACCAACATCAATGACAAATGTCAGGGCAGATGTAAGAAAAAAAACTTTTTTTATTCAACTGAAATTTATTTTGTAAAAAAATTAAAATATGCTGGTTATTTTTATATAGGTTTTATGTAACCCCCAAGATACCATTAAAAAAAAGTCTGTACAGATACAAAAAAGGAAATTAGAAATAAGTAAAATCATATCAATAGACACAAAACAAGACAGAAAGTAAAGAAGAAACAAAGATGTAAGAATCCAATAAAATAATTAAAAACATGACATTGCCTTTCTCTTTCAGAAAATTAAATACATATATAAAATTAACTTACAAATTAAGAGACATACTTTCAATACATAAATTTACTAAAAGTTTAAAAACCAAGATCCCTTTTTTTTTTTCCACAAAAGTCAACTGAGATCAACTGATTAAAAAAAAAAAAAAAACCAGAAAGGGGCAAGATGGAAGTAGACATTTAATGCAAATATTAATCACATGAGAGCAGAGGAAATCAAAATAATATTATACAAAGTAATATGCAATATTATACATCGTAAGTCAAAAATTGTCACATTTTAAAAATGTACTTCAAGTCAAAATTCCAAGGAGACAAAAAAAGACATTAAAACTTACAAATTTAGGTCAGGTGCAGTGGCTCATGCCTGTAATCCGAGCAGGTAGGGAGGCAGAGGCGGGTGAATCACTTGAGGTGAGGAGTTCGAGACTCAACTTGCCAACATGGTGAAACCCCAGTCTCTACTAAAAACACAAAAATTGACCAGGCATTGTGGTAAGTGCCTGTAATACTAGCTATACTGTAATCCTAGGTAATATTGTAATGATGTTCATCTTTGTCAGTGCAATCTAGAGAGTCCTTTTTGTTTTTTGTTTTTTTGAGATGCAGTCTCAGTCTGTCATCCAGCCTAGAGTGCAATGGTGGGCTCTCAGCTTACCACATCCTCCACCTCCTGGCTTCAAACAATTCTCCTGCCTCAGCCTCCCAAGTAGTTGGGTTACAGGTATGCACCATCACGCCTGGCTAATTTTTGTATTTTTATGTAGAGACGGGGTTTCACCATGTTTGTCAGGCTTGTCTTGAACCCCTGACTTCATAATCTGCCCAACTCAGCCTCCCAAAGTGCTGGGATTACACTTGTAAGCCACCATGCCCGGCTGCAATGAACAGATTTAATACAAAGTTTTTCAAATTTCTCATTGCATTTTGTAAGAAATACAAACAGCAATCCTGAGTGTACAGCATATCTACAGACAAAAATATGAAACAGAAAACAAAACAATGTTGCGGGCATTATAATTCCTGATTTCAAAACACATTAGAAAGCTAGAGAATTATAACAATTTGATATGAGTATAAAGGTGAAAAAGTAGACTAACAAAATAGAATGGACCGGGCGAGGTGGCTCACGCCTGTAATCCCAGCACTTTGGGAGGCTAAGGAGGGTGGATCATGAGGTCAGCAGTTCAAGACCAGCCTGCCGAACATAGTGAATCCTTTTCCCTACTAAAAATACACAAATTAGCCGGGCATGGTGGCAGGTGTTTGTAATCCCAGCTACTCAGGACGTTGAGGTGGGAGAATGACTTGAACCCAAGAGGTGGAGATTGTGGTGAGCTGAGAGCTCTCCACTGCACTCCAGCCTTGGTGACAGAGTGACACTGCATCTCAAAAAAATAAATAAATAAATAAAAGTAATAATAATAATAAATGCAATAGGATGCAGCACACGTATAAAAACTCTCATATATATGGTAATATAAAGAAGAGTCATTTCCATACCCATAATTACCTTACCACTATTACTGAAAGCCAATAGGTAAAAGCAATATAAATTTCTATCACCAAATAGTTCAGTTGATATAATTTAAAATATAAAAATACAAAAATATTTACTCAGTTTGCAAAACAGCAGAAAGTATTCTAACTAGAAAGGGAAATCTTGATGATATTATGCAAAATATAATGAGCCAGCCACAAACAGAGATGTTATGAGATACACAAAGCAGTTACTCTTAGAAAGAGAAAACAGAATGGTGTTTGAAAAGTGCCAAGAAATGGGAACAACTGGTAGTTGTTTAATGTGTATGGCAAAATTTCCAGAAATCTTTGATAAAACAATGTAAATATACTTAACATGCCTGAAATGGACACTGTTTTTGAGTCAGGGTCTTACTCTATCACCCAAGCTGGAGTCCAGGACTTAATTATGGCTCACTGCAGCCTCATACTTTCAGGTTCAAACAATCCTCCCTCCTTAATCTCCCAAGCAGACAGGACCACATTACTATGTCTGGCTAACTTTTAATATGTTTTATAGAGTTGAGGTCTCCATATGTCTCTCAGGCTGTTCTCAAGCTTTTGGACTCACGCAGTCTTCCTGCTGTGGCCTCCCCAAATCAGAGGATTAGATGTAAACCACCACCATCACTGGCCATGAAAGGTACACTTAAACAGATTTAAGATGGTAAATTTTAAAGAATTATAAATCTTTCCAAAAATTACCTTCAAGTCACAAAAGTGTTTCTCTCACACAAAGAAAATATGTATTTATTATTAAACAGAAGGTGAAAGTCAGACTATTTCCATGACTACTCATTTAGACAAGATAAAGCAATCATTAAAAATCAGCTAAGAAAACATAAATACAAGATTAGCCATACACACATATATAATCAGGTTGTAATAGACATATGGTTGATATATCTCTTAATTAAACCCCTCACCTACTTATGGGTATAAACAGAATTGCAAATTGTCTAAAAGTGTAAAACCAAAAAACACAATAAAGTTATGTTAAAAAACCTACACTGAGAAAACACGCTAATATGGAACTGCAAAACAATAAATGTTGACTCATAAACTCTGCTATGCAACATTGATGAAGTGTTAAGAATTTGTGTGGATAACTACAATAGTTTACTGTAACTATGAACTAATTGAAGATGACTATTTTGAATCATTGGCATCCACTGTAATGCAGTAAAGTTTCATATAAAATGCAGTGTAATCATCAACAGAAGATTCTAATGACAAACTTTTGATAAATAAGCACTTAAATGAGATAATTTTTAAGTTTTAAACATAACTATTCTTAAAATAAAACTTCTGTAATCTAACTTTAGAAGCAAAGAATACCCTTACATTGCTAAATAACGTAAATATATATCTTTTTTTGCAGAATATTGTCAGAGCCTCTGATACATAAAATAAATATTTGGTAATGGTTTATGTTCTATTTTAGATACAGGCTGACAAAAATGAGTGAAAATCTTATAATCTTTATTTAGCTGCCTATATTTACTTCTCACCTGCCTACTAATTATCTACTTCACTTCAGGCATAACATGTAAATTCTAGTATATTGTCATAAATGTCTAAATCTAAAATTACAGACAAAATCAAAATAGAAAATAGAAAGTAAAAATGTCCAGGGAGAGTGACATTAAGATGGGAAAATAAAAGGTGCCCTATTTGCCTATTTTCTGACATCAAGAAAATTCATCAGCCATCCCTAACAAAAATGCCTTTATGAGAGAAACAGGAATCATGGCTCAAACTGAAATGACAGCTACATGGTACACTGAGTCACAGAACTGCTTCAGGCTAGGATTTCAAGACCAGCCTGGGTTATGTAGAAAGACCCCATCTCCAAAATAAGTGCCCTTAAAAGAGCTTTGAGATCCAGGGAGGAACTTGTACAACTCTGCCAATACCCAAGATTGAGGAACATTCTTTTCAGAAGACAGGCTTTGATTCAGGTGGCAAATTCTAGGACTCCTGTTCTTGGCTATAGACCAGAAAATGGCCCAGTGAACTTGGTACCACTGAGAATTCTGAACTTATCCTGTAATCATCCCAAACTCCTCCCAGCCACAGTCTGGAAAGATCCTCCCCTTCCAGAGGCCTGGAGGAAGACACCCATTTATAGCCATGCTGACAGGTCGGAAGACATTGGCCCTTACTGTGATCCAGGAAGCAGTTCCATGACTCAGTTTCAGCTCCCTGAGCTACAGTGCATGGCAAGTTCTGCCTATGTAGAAACCCACAGTGACCTTCGGAAATCCTCTCTGGTACTCAGTGAAAGCCAAACTCATCTACATCTTAATATAAAGCCTACCATATGAAGACCCAAGTGCAGAAACCTGACCTACAGTCTGCCAAACAGAGCTAAGTCCTGAAGAATATTCAGTCTGTCCAAAAATAAAATGGGAATTACAACTAACCAATCCCCTTGTAACAAGCCAAATAAAGATGGACCCTAAGGCAGACCCAGCAACCTTTGTAACCAAGCTAAAACCACCCTCCACTACAAAGCCATAGGTCATCCCATCACCCTAGGGCCTCAACAAAAGGTCTTTACCTTCTGAAACCAGTTCATAGAAAGTTGAAGAGGTGTTTGCTCCTTGAAGTTCACAGACACCAATGCAAAAGTATATTGTGCCTATTCTCAATGCTTCTATCTGAACATAGCATTGGAAGTGTGTGCAACAAAAATTAGTCAAAAATATTTTAGGTTATTGAAATTAAAGACAAATAATTAAAAAACTGCATTTTGGCAGAAAGATCCAAGATGGCCGATTAACAACAGCTCAGGATTGTAGCTCCCAGTGAAAGCACAGAGAGCGAGAGGATGCCCCAATTTCAGATGAATTTCTGTGGCCCACAAACTGGGAGGGCGGAGGAGCCACACGGGTCGCCAGCGTGACTCTTTCGGCCGGCGCAGCTGTTTTGCTGGCGCCCTGGCGCAGCGCAGCGCTTCTCAGTGCGGAGTATACGCGACTGGGTGTCCTTTGAGTCAGGCTCAGCTGGTCCCATCCCCACAAGGAGAACAGCAATTGGAAGCGCTGAGGACTGAGAGTTTCACAGCAAGCACAGCTGAACCCGGGAAGGCCTAGCTCTGTGGGGAAGGGGCGTCTGCCAAAGGAAAACTAAGAGACAGAAAAAACTTCATCACCAACAAGCCGGACGTCCACTCAGACCCAATCTGAAAGTCGGCAATTACAAAGACGACGGGTGGATAAAATCCACAAAGATGGGAAGAAACCAGTGCAAAAAGGCCGAGAACACCCGAAATCAGAATGCCTCTCCTTCTGCAGGGGATCGCAGCTCCTCATCAGCAAGAGAACAAGGCATGATGGAGAATGAGTGTGATGAACTGACAGAATCAGGCTTCAGAAGGTGGATAATAAGAAACTTCTGTGAGCTCAAAGAACATGTACTAACCCAATGCAAAGAAACTAAGAACCCTGAAAGAAGATTTAACGAAATGCTAACGAGAATGGACAACTTAGAGAGGAATATAAGTGAATTGATGGAGCTGAAAAACACAACACGAGAACTTCG
>CAUYLG010025857.1:0-54566 GCA_963573385.1 Cacajao melanocephalus | reverse complement strand
AGTCAGGAGTTCAAGACTAGCCTGGCCAACATGGTGAAACCCTGACTCTACCAAAAAATACAAAAAAATTAGCCGGGCGTGGTGGCAGGAGCCTGTAATCCCAACTACCCAGGGGGCTGAGGCACGAGAATCGCTTGAACCTGGCGGAGATTGCAATGAGCCGAGATGGCGCCACTGCATTCCAGCCTGGGTGACAGAGCAAGACTCCTCAATTTAAAAAAATAACAAAATTAAAAGTATTGTGGTTTGTATTATGCTTTAAAAAGATGTATTAATAATGAATGAAAGGAGAAAATTTACTTGAAAAGGTAAACTTCAGTTATTGATAATTTATATCTGTGGAATACTTCATTATCTGGTAAAGATGAAAAATGAGTGCTCATTCTTTGCCCTTATTCTTTGGCTTTTACTGTAGCGATTTGTCACATGTGGCTATTGAGCACTAGAAATATGCCTAGTGCAAATTCAGATATACTGTAGATAAAGGGCACAGTGTATTTCAAGAGAAAAAGATAATGTAAAATATCTCATAATCTTTACTTGATTACATGTTAAAATGATAATCTGGATATATTGAGTTAAATAAAAAATATATTAAATGTAACTCTTTTTTTTTTGCTTTGTTAATCTGGTTATTAGGAAATTTAAAATTGTACTTGTGGCTTGCATTATAATTTTTTGAACAGTACTGTTTTAGACCATAAGTGTACTTTAAAAAAATTAGTATGCCATATATTTAAGTGGTCATATTTTTCAGTGGTATAGTACAGTCTCAGGAACATTTCTTCCTAATTTCTCATTACTTTGTTATAGTTTCTAACAACTTTGTATTTTTAGATTTCATGACCTCTCTGTCTGGCAGTTAGTGAATATAAAGCAGTTACAGTCATACATTAATAGAATACTTACCTAAGACAGATTTATAGCAGTTTTAAAGTGAAGATACTGAGGCTTGTGTGTATTGTATCTTACTAAAGACTACATAGTTATTTAATTGAAAAAGCTCACTTTGAAGAAACCATAGGTAAACCTTTTGTAAGGCAGAGAATTACCTCATTAATGTTACCTGCTTTTTCATTAATTCATTTTCTTTTAGTATATGCCAGTGGTTCTTAACTGGGGTTGATTTTGCTCTTCAGGGGGACATTTGGTAATGTCTGGAGACATTTTCATTGTTAGAATGAAAGTAAATGCTACTGGCATTCTAATTGATAGAGATCAGAGATGTTGCTAAATATCCCGCATTGCACAGGACAAACTCCCACAACAGAGAATTTTCTGGCCTAAAATGTTAATAGTATTGAAGCAGAGAAAGTATCTTATATGCATTAGTTTTTTATGCTTAAAAATGATGGTATTAGTGGCACATACATGTCAAGCTGGTACGCACACATCAGACAGCTCTCTGGTTCATCCTGGGCAAACTCTGGCATCTGTAGAGCTGAGGATGGAGATAAACACGAAGACTCATAGCAGGCTGAGACATTACTTTCAAAGATTTCTTTTACTGTTACAGCACTGTGAGAACAAGGACAAGACAACTATCGAATGAGCTGACTGTCAGTTGGAAGTTCAACTTTTGTAAAGTCAGAGTTATTTCTTCTATGAACCTCAGTTTCCTCATTGGTAAAATGGGGACAATTTAGGTAGACAAAGCACAAGCTCAGAGACTAACTGGGAGGGGAGAAGGAAGACAGTTACTGGTGGAGAGAAGGAGGCTGGGAATCATTCTGAAGTTGGACTTTACTGGACAGACAAGTTTGCTATCTCAGCCTGGCTGCCTTAATTTGGTCTTTCTGCTGTGGGGTCCATTGTTGTGATTCTTGCCAGAAAGAGTTAAGGAAACGTTCACTAAAAATGGGAAGTAAGAAGACCCTGGTTAGGGGGCCGATGCAGACTTAACAGGAAGTGTGTCTTGCTGTAGTGATGTGACTGACTAATGTTTTGTTTGTGTTAACATTTGTTTTGTTTTCATAGAAAGAGGAATTTTGAACATGTATATATGCATGTGCAAGTGATTCCAAATAAAAAAGGAATTGTAATCCCTCTGATGATAGGACAGGAATGGAAAATAACTGACACATTGGAGAATTCATTAAAAAAAAGACAAGTGAAGCCAACTTGGGGAGAAAATATAAACTTCTAAAAATATAGGATATGCTGTGATTAAATGAATAATGGAGGAAAAACTAATAAAGTAAATTAGTACTCTGGTATTTTTAAAGCTTTTCAATCCTTGGATTTTTCAGAATATGTGGGTTTGAACTACTGATTCTTCATTTTAATTCTGCTAGTGAATTACTAGAAGTTTGAGAGATGTATAAAATTGAAAGATGATTTGAAAGACGATTACAAAGATGAATAGAGGAAAGTAAGGTAAAGAAAGTTTTAAAATGTAGAAATTATTAAGTTTTACAAGATTTCAGAAATAGGTGTATGACTTTTGAATCAAAAACAAGAATTAGGCCTCGCCAGCTGCGATGGCTTATGCCTGTGATCCCAGCACTTTGGGAGACCAAGGCAGAAGGATTGCATGAGCCTAGGAGTTTGAGACTAGCCTGGGCAATATAGGGAGATCCTGTCTGTACAAAAATTTAAAAAAATATATTTAATTTAAAAAAAAAAAGAACCAGGCCTAAGTTGTGTTACAAAGAGTTCTGTTTAGAGATATGGAAGAACTTCTAGAGGAAAAATGGTTATTAAAAACATTATGCAGAACCAAGAAGTCTTCTAGCAAAGCTAAGCAGGCAAGGGAATATAGAACGGTAAATTTAGGACTTTGTGAATAAGATCCCTGGCAACAAGACTGAGATCATATCTGTTGGTGACATAATATCAACCTTTTGGAATAAGAAAGGGAGATGAGGAAAGTAGCTGCAAGATAATTGTAAAACATTCAATTAATGCTCAGCATTTTTTTTTTCTAGAACGCTTTTCTTCAGGGACTCCTGACAGATGCCTACACATTTTCAAAACTTAGCTAAAATACTACTTCTATGGAATCTTTTCAGATTTCTTCCAGTTGAGACGTTCTTCTTTTGTGCTTCAATAACACCTTCTGCATACCTCTTTTACAACACTTGCCACACACTGTCTTAAAAAGAATGAAGGATATGAACAGACACTTCTCAAAAGAAGACATTTATGCAGCCAACAAACACATGGAAAAAAGCTTATCATCACTGATCATTAGAGAAATGCAAATCAAAACCACATTGAGGTACTATCTCACGCCAGTTAGAATGGCGATCATTAAGAGGTCAGGAAACAACAGATGCTGGAGAGGATGTGGAGAAATAGGAATGGTTTTACATTGTTGGTGGGGGTAGAAATTAGTTCAACCATTGTAGAAGACAGTGTGGCAATTTCTTAAGGATCTAAAACCAGGAATACCCTTTGACCCAGCAATCCCTTTACTGGGTATATACCCAAAGGATTATAAATCATTCTACTATAAAGACACATGCACATGTATGTTTATTGCAGCACTATTCACAATGGCAAAGACTTGGAACCAACCCAAATGCCCATCAATGAAATGTGACACATACACACCATGAGTTATTATGCAGCCATAAAAAGGAATAAGTTCATGTCCTTTGCAGGTACATGGATGAAACTGGAAACCATCATTCTCAGCAAACTAACACAGGAAGAGAAAACCAAACACTGCGTTTTCTGACTCATAAGTGGGAGCTGTTCAATGAGAACACATGGACACAGGGAGGGTAACATCACACACCATTGCCTGTTACGGGCGGGGGGTTAGAGGAGGAATAGCATTAGGAGAAATACCTGATGTAGATGATGGGTTGATGGGTGCAGCAAACCACCATGGCACCTCTATACCTGTGTAACAAACCTGCATGTTCTGCACATGTACCCCAGAATCTTAAAGTATAATAATTAAGAAGAGCATATCATCCAGGCATGGTGGCTAGCACTTGTAATCCTAGCACTTTGAGATGCCAAGGCAGGTGGATTGCTTGAGCTCAGGAGTTCAAGACCAGCCTGGGCTACATAGCGAAAACCTGTCTCTACAGAAAAAATTAGTCAGGCCTGGTGGTCCGTGCCTGTGGTCCCAGCTACTTGGGAGGCTGAGGCAGGCGAATTGCTTGAGCCCAAGAGGCTGAGGTTGCAGTGAGCCGAGATAGAACCACTGTACTCCAGCCTGGGTGACAGAGCGAGGCCCTGTCTCAAAAAAAAAGAAAAGAAAAGAAAAGAAAAAAGAGTCTATTGACTTTATTTTTAATTCCATTTGTTGTATATTTGAATATGTAATACACTCACATGGTTCAGGAAGTGCCCTTATCATAGTTCTGCCTCTCATCTACTGTTTTCCTCTCCTGTGCATACACCAAGGACATGTTTTTACTGTTGTTATTGTGACTCTTTCCAAATTATCTTTATGTATGATAAGCAGACTGAATGTATTTTCTTATTTTCCTAACTTTGTATCCAAATGGTATCATATTATGTCAGTATCCCTATTAAGGTGATCAATAGATGTTTATTAAAAGAACGAGCATACTGATAAAAGAAAGATCTTCCTACAATATCTTTCTTTATTCTGTGATATCCTCCTGTGCCTCTGCTCAGCAGATGTAAACTAAATTTGGGTCATAATTGAAAATCCTTACCAAGAGTGAGCTACGTGCTGTTAGATCATGGCACCAGCCTTCTGAACGATTCTGACCTCTCCGGAAATAGAGGTTCTTATCAAAGTAAATAGTTTAATCAGCTTTATGAGAAGATACAAATTTGATTGGCCATGAAGCCAACTAAATGATGGAATTAGTTAGCAAGAGAAGACATCGGATTTTTTTTTCAGGGAGGAAGGTGTCTCCTGTGACTAAAATGATTCAGATGTAAATATGCTTAAGAGTGAAAAATAGTCTCTTCCATTTCTATGACTCAGTTTTTGAAAAGAGTTATAAAAGTAGACTAGGAGAATTTTTAAAGGTAACCCAGATTCTTTAAGCAGAAGTTCTGTTCATACCAGTACTTCTTGTATTAAAAAAAGACTCAGGGAAAAAAAAAAACCTGCTAATTTTGCAGAAGCCAGAAAGTTCTGACAGATTCAAATCTATTGATACCAGGCAAGAAGTAATCATATGAGACAGTATTTTTTTTCTTAGAACCAAATTACCTGGGATAATTTTTTAAAATTTGTGAACCTCTTAGATAAAAAATAATTGTTTTAAATGATAAATGAGATTTATTAAACTGTTGACTATATTGTGCACTGAACATATATTTCACAGAACATAAATTATTTATGTTCTGTAAATTTCTAAGATAAAACAAATAATCACTGCTGTAACAGCAAAGACAGATAAAACTGACTGGATGAAAGTAGGTGACTAAGCAGGGGCATCAGTGATCCTTTACAAACTGTAATGGCCAGATTTGTATCTGGCAGTTGATAAAGCTCATTTTGAATATAATTTAAATGGTTTTTAGGCCCCCTATTTTTTTTTTAGGAAACATTAACTCTAGCAATGGATTGCCAAGAAAAACAGGACTATGTTTCAGGAGAGACAAATCTAATTTTGGCTTCGTTGCTGGAGAGCTGTGGACTTCATTCAAGTCCTTTGACCTCAGAGTTTCAGCCTTTATTAGGAGATCAGGTGATAATTTGCTGTATATTGTTAAAATTCCTTTCAGCTATAAAATTATTTTGGTAAAATGAGGAAAAGGAAAATGATGATCATTTGGCTTCCTTAATGATTATTATTTTGGGGTGAATGAATGAAGTAGAGTTAATTATGGAATTTTTGGTGATTAAAAATTGGAACACAAAATTTGAAAGCTTTGATTTTAAATACGTTAGTGTCTTTTTGTATGAAACAAGATGATGTCAGCTTAACAAAATGATGTCTTTCAGTGTAACTACTTGAATATTTTTTGTTAGCTTATCCCTTTTATTTTTTTTGAAGTTTTGTCAACTTGCTGAGGTGTTTATTTTGACTATAATCGTATAACTCTTGTGGTTATTTGAATATAATATCGCTTTGTGAGTTGGCTGCCATCCTGAAATAAAATACTTGTTAATTTTTCTTCCTGAGTTTGTAACATTAGTAATTACATGTATACATGCAAAAATCTGAACGTATTTTAAACTTATAATAATGATCATTTTAAGCATTGAACTTAGTAAAAGGAAAAGATAATATATCTTTCTTTGAGTTGTTAATGTGTGTGTTTCATTTATGAAGTATAATCTAATAAATTCTGGTTAACTTGGACTAATTTAAAATATGATAACCTGGATGAAACTTGGTGTTTACATATACTCTGTATAGCAATTAACCAAGATATTAGAAAAAGGTGACCAAAGAATTAGAAGAAATCCAGATGAAATAAGAGACAGACATTTGGAGCAATATGATCTGGCAATCTTCAGAGGTGAAACTTACTTGTTTAAAACAAAAGCCATTTTTGTATTAGCCTTATTTCTCTCCTCAGGCCTTAGAAGAAAGCCTTTCAAAAAAGAAGGGCTGTCATCTTGAAATCAGTAATATGGACTGACATTCTCCTTGACATTAAAGTATTTTTATTTGACTTTTTTTCCTAAATTACTATACAGACTGTCGTGAGGAGGAAAAGAAAGTCTTAAATGGTAAGTCTATAAATTTATAATAAATGAATGATATTCACATGCTTATGAACAGTATTGCTTCACAGAATTGTCTGGGGCATTTAGAATTTTTTTTTTTTAATATGAAAGATAGCTTTACTGGCCCAAACTTACGAATCTTTCATAGGGTTTTATAGGCCCCTAATTCTAGCCATTACTCTTATAGTCATGCCTTCTGATGTCACCCTTAATATATGTTATCCCCTCTCAGCTTGAATACTTGTAGTGATTAGGAGTTTCATCCTCGGAAACAAGACAAAACCAAGTCAGTTTTCTTAGGTGTGAGCTCACCTCCAGTGTTTGCATACACATGTCAAATAGTTTATTATTCTACAATTTTGAGCCGAGTGGTGCCGTTTTCCTCATCCATTCTGGCTGACTTGAAAATAATGACTGACACTTCCTCTACCCCACAAAAAAGCTCTGTGTGATGGTCAATACTGACATAAAATGCATGGTGCTAACTCTGACTGAACTATATTGATGTACATTTAGAAACAGTTTTTTTCTTTTGTTTGCAAAAGAAAGTTAGAGAAATGCAACTAACAAGCTAGATTGCCAGATGAGTTACCTTTTTCTTTGTTAACTGGAGGAAATAGTCTATATTGTAGACTAGTTCATGCAATTTATGGTACCTGAAGTTGTTCATTGGATAATATAATACTCCATTAAACGAGGGACTGATCTTTGGTTTTGCCTGATTATTGACTCTTCTGTGACACCACAGAAACAACCATTGCTTAATGACTAGTTACTGATGGAGTGGGCATTTCCTTTCCACCACATATGGCTTCCAGAACCTTTACTTTTCTGTTGCCTTCTTTGGATGCACTGCATTTGACTAATTTCTCAGTTAAAGGTGGCATTAAGTATGGAATACAGTACTCCACAAGTGATGTAGTTAGCCCTGTTACCTCTTGTAACCTGGACCCTGGACCTTATAAGATCGGAATACATCTACATATGTATTTATTAGCTGCCTTTTCCTTTGGGCTCATTTAAGTCTATGCAGTAAGTCTGTATTTGCAAAGGTGATCTGCGTGCATTCTATGTTACCAGTCCAATAGCTGCTTAAAATACTCAATGGGTTGGACTACTTTCCTATTCCATAGAGACCTGATCCCTTCAAATTGACAGCATTCAGTCAGTCAGTCAACACTTATGGAAGAGAACATTCATTCAGTCCACCTTGCATTACTTATTTTATTTCACTCCACATTCATCCCCTATTTTTTCAACTTATTCAAAATAATATGTAAGGTTTGGGTTTTTTTGTTGTTGTTGTTTTTAGTTAGTTTTAAATTAAGACACATTCCATGTATTACTATGTTATTCTACTTTAATAAGATATATTTTAATGATACTATATAGTTTTTTACAATGTTTGATTATTGTCTCATTTGGTCGCCCATGAGATTGCAGGGAGCATTTCATTGCTATTAGTAGCTTCAGTTCGAAGAAGAGATAACAGTGGCTTGCATAAGATCAATTTTCTGGTCCTAATTAAGTCATACAAGATCCGTATTGACTTAAAATTTATGAATTCTATTGAGAGATTTTTCTTACAGAAATTCTTATATTTTGATGCATTTGATTTTTATTTATATAAGAGACTTCCAGAAGAGAAATTACATTAATCTCTTAGTGAAATCTTTGAGTGTTTCTTAAATAATTTTATAAAATTATTTTGTCTTGCTTTTACCATTTCAGAAAAAATACATTTAGTTCTTGTAGTCCTCTTTTGTTTTACCTGTAGTTTTGTAGTAGAGCATTCTTCTTTTAGTGGCCACTGCTAATTATTAGTTCACAACTCTGACATTGTTGTCACATCTCTGAGGTTTCCTTCATTTATCTGAAAATAATGTTCTGCACAGTTATGTGGGAAGAAAGGGAAGCTGAATGAGTAAGGCCTGGACTCAGGACTTTTAGTCCATTCAGAAAAATATGACTGTTTTACATCTTGCTTGCACTTGATCTTGTCTTTAAACAAAAGGTTTGTGTCTAAAAAGAATCTTGGAAACCTCTAAACTGTCTTGTCCCAAAGATGTCTCCCAGCTCTTAAATTTGTGTAAAATACTGTGATTTCTGATTTGGGAACCCAAGACTCAGCAGATATTAACCATTAATTTTTTTTCCTGCATAGTTTGAGAAATAGTACTATAATTCATGCAATGATTTTCAAATGTTATTTAGCAGCAGTACTTCTTTTTTCTGAACTAAATCTTACCATATACAAACAATACACTCCTATTGTAGGAGGAAAATGCTTAATATTTGCAATATCTTGAGTTATTCCATGTCCCAGAGTTTTCTGAAATGATTTTAAAATCGTAGCTTTAGTGGGCTTTTAAAATGCATCATACGCACAAGAATGCATACTCACAAGAGTGAGTAAAATGGAAAAAGATAGAAGACTACATGTTGTAGAGCAGCTGGAGCTTTCAAACACTTTTACTGTAGTAAAAGTGTAAATTCGTACAACCACTTTGGAGAGCTGTTCAGTAGTGTCTACTAAAGCTAAACATACACACACCCTTCCTACTAACCAAAAATGTAGATATGTGTTCTTTAAGGATGTGCATTTACAGGCCAGGTGTGGTGGCTGACGACTGTAATCTCAGCACTTTGGGAGGCCAAGGTGAGCAGATCACCTGAGATCAGGAGTTCAAGACCAGCCTGGCCAACATGGTGAAACCCTGTCTCCACTAAAAATACAAAAATTAGCCAGACATGGTGAGGCGTACCTGTAGTCCCAGCTACTCAGGAGTCTGAGGTGGGGGAATCACATGAACCCAGGAGGTGGAGGTTGCCATAAGCCGAGATCGTGTCACTGCACTCCAGCCTGCACAAGAGAGCAAGAGTCAGTCTCAAAAAAAAAAAAAAGAATATGAATGTACATGTAAAAGAATATATCAACACTGTGTATAATGGCTCCAAAGTGGAAACAACCTGAGTGTTCATCAGCAGGAGAATGAATAAATTGTGAACTATTCATATAATGTAATACTACTCAGTTACAAAGAGGACCAAACTACTGATGAATAGCCTGGATAAAATTTCAGAAAGCCCAGATTTGATTTATTGCTAATTGTCAATCATGCTTGTTTCACATAAGAACTGTAATGTCTAGAATGTTGGACAAAAAGCCAGACTAAAAGAGAACATATCTTATCATTCTGCTTATATAAAGATCAAACACAGGCAAAACCATGGTGTTAATAGTCAGAATACATGTTACTCTTGAGGCAGGGATGGTGATTGAAAGGGGGCATGAAGAGAGTGCTGACTGCAAGGGTATGTTTCACTTTATCTTGGCCTTTTGGCTAAGATCAAGTGAAAATATATTGAGTAGTACATTTGTGATTTGTATCCTTCTATGAATGTATGTAATATTTCAATAAGAAGTTAATTAAAAAGACAATTAAAAATACTTTGTAGATGAACTATAGCTATTTTTCTTTGTGAAGGCATGCTTCCTAAGAGCCAAGTGGCAGATACACTTGCCAAAGAAGGTCCTAGTTATCCAAGGTATGCATTGTTATTTAAAATTTTTAAAGTTAAATCAGTTCTATACAAAAATGTACACATTTAAAAAAATTAAGTAACTCTGGATTTTATTTATTGCTTACTATTAGTCATGCATCTTTGACACAAGAACTGTAGTGCCTCATTTATTAGATTTTGTTGGAGAATGAGCTGTTCCATAAATGTGAATTTTAAATATAACTAAAGTTTTATGCATTTTAAATACCAATCCTTTAAAAAACTATTTTAAAATATTTTTCTGATTATAAAAAAATACATTAATGGTAGAAAACTTAGAAAATATAGAGAAATACAAAAGAAAGTGATATAGTCAGTTGTCATCTCACCATCCTTAGATATATACTATTATTTATTTTTTCCAGTTCGGTTAATATAATACCTACTTCCATATTACTCGATTTTTATAATGTTGGTATGACAGTATATTCTTTGTGCATTTTCCTATGCCATTAAATATCTGTGAAAGCCTTTTTTCTCTGCATTCCTTCATACGACCCTGCCATAATGTATTTAAATATTCTATTTTTTATATCTAGTTCATTTTTATCAACTTTTAATGGAAATTTCTCAAAATATATTGCCCAATAGTTGTCTTAAACAGTTAACAGTAACATAAGCATATATATGCATGTTTTGTTAATGACACTTAAAATACCTTCAGGTGTGTTCTCTGTAGTTCTCTCTCTTACCCCTTTTCTCCCCACCACCAGTCTATATTATTCTAACAGCAGCATCCTGCTATATTTGTTAAATTATTTCATATGCAATTTTAAGTTAGGGACTAAGGATGCCTCCTGTAGATTGGCCTGTATGTAGGTAGTAAGTGCAAAAAGAGTATCAAATTGATCAATAGCTATAACAAAACAGAAGACTTAGTTTCATTTTAAGTTTTACTGTGGACCCATTAAACAACCTTGGTGAATTCATTTCTTCAGTACTGATACATTTGTTACAGGGAGGAATGAAAATAATAAACATGTACATTTTTTCATGCTCCTTAACAAAATATGTTGTATTTTGTTTTTGCTCTGATAAAAGAAGATTTTAGTAAAGAGATGTGTAGCCTTTATAAAAAGTGTCTTGTTAAGGATATTTTGTTTTTATTCAAGTGAGAATACATGGAAGTGTAGATATTTTAAATTTAGAAATAGTTGTCAGCAGTGTAATAAAGAATGTAACATGGTAAGGCCACTGTTTATTTAGAAAAAAGCTTAACCTAGAGAAATACAGATATGTCTCACTATAAATTTTAAACATTTAATGATTAATATGTGTTAATGCACATGATTGTCAATATAATTATTCATCCTTTTCCTTATATTTTACAGCTATGATTGGTTCCAAACAGACTCTTTAGTCACCATTGCCATATATACTAAACAGAAGGTAAATATGTCTTTAAAATCAGAAAAAGAAGTAAATAATAAACGCTAATTTATGTACCAGCTCTTTTTCTAAGCACTTTTTAATGTTATTTATTTCTCACTACAATTCTTTGAGGAAGATATTATTGTTATCCCTTTCGTACAATAGAGATTTTTTGTTACCCCTTTCGTAAAAAATATTAAGTAATTCACCCAAAGTCACACACCGAGTGGGCAGATCTGGCATTTGGAACTCAGGCCGACTGGTTCCAGAGCATATGCTCTTAACAACCATTGCTATAGCCTCTCAAAAATGAGAGTAGGAGTATTTTATGTGTTTATCTGTGTGTGTGTGTGTGTATGTGTGTTTGTTTAAAGCATGGATAACAGAAAATGAATCTTAGTTAACTTCACCATAAGAACAAATTTTCTGGACATAAGCTGGGATTGGAGAACGTATTTTGCTGTGGCTTAGTATGTTTAAACCACTAATGGTGTTCAGATGCCCATTAGAAACTGAAGTTAGGGAGATAATTCACTCACCATTGAAACTAAAGTTACAGAGATAATTCATTCACTAAGTATTTATGTAACCTGCTTCATATAGAACATAGTCTTAGATATCAGGGATCTAATGATGGGCCAAATATGTAGAGACCTGGCTTTCAAAGGGCTTACAGTCCAGCTGTAAATAAATATGCAGACAATTAATAATATCTCTAAGCACATCCTCCAACAACTGTTGAGGTTCCCATACTTTGAGAGATATGTAGATTTAAAGACAGGTTCTAGCAGCTAGGAAGTTTTGAGAATTCATGCTACTTCTGTAGCGGCAGAACCATGTCTGAACCAGTGGGTTCCTCTGACTCTTGCAGCATGATTTGGCCATTCTGCAGAGTAGACCAGCCTCTGCCTGAAAAAAGCCAAGAGGGCCAGCGGTGCTACTTATCCTGCTTTCCACGCCCTCTTGATATTGTCTCTTCACACAGTTCAAAACCCAGTGCACGGGCTCTAGGGAGGTCTACTCCTACTGGTAATATCAGTGGGGCATAGAGGATGGATGGCTAAGGAAAAAGGAAAGGAATAATATATTCAGTGAGTAATATAAATAATATATATCTTACACCAAGGCTATGTAGAAATTAGAGACATCTGAAAATATGTTAGTGAATTGATTTTTTTTTTTTGTAAGCTGAGGTCAAACGGTTATGTAATTTGCCCAGGACCACATTAGCGGAAAGATAAAGATGACCAACAAATATCTTAGTTTCTAGTCTGATTGTAATTTTCTGAGGGGTGGGGTTACATATTGCTTACTCAAAAAATATTTATTGAGCACTTACTAGGTGCCAGTGTTCTAAAGATAGTCCCTTTACCTTAGAGCTTACATATTAGTGGATAAAGTAGATATTAAACAGAGACAAATATGTAGTAATTAAAATTTTGATACGTGTATTGAAGAAGTACTGGGTCGTAAGAGAAAAGCAGAAGTAACATTTGTTTAGCTTGGAGGTTCAATAAAGAAGCACCATATGAACGTCCACAGATCACCTTAAAAGTTTAGTTGTAGAAGTTTGGGGGAAATTTTTGCTTTCTAATGTTTCTATTTTTGCTTTCTGTTTCAGGATATCAATTTAGACTCAATAATAGTTGATCGTCAGGATGATTCCTTTAGAGCAGAAACAATTATTAAGGATTGTTTATATGTTATACATATTGGTGAGTACTTTATTATTAATGAAAGAGCTCTGATTTTCTTTAAATATGGCAATAACTTGGTCTACAGTCTAGGTAACTGTAATATCTTATCTGCCATTATATTTTGGTTTGTCATTTTTGATCAGTTTTTTTCCTATTATTTCTTTACACTAATAAAAGTACTAGCAAGTGGTGGTGTGACCTTACCTTTCCAAGTTTAAGCAACTAGATGCAATCAAAATAAATAATTTAAAGTATTTGTTGGCCCAGCTTTGTAAAATCTCTCATTCCTGACGCCTACAAGCGAGTCTTCCGAGGCCCATTGGTCACATGCTTCTACTGACTGTCCTTTGCTAGATGGCCCATTCCACTGGCCTGTTCCTTTCCAGCTCTGCTGTAGGAAGTCAGTGGCTGCAGCAAAGCAGCCTGGACTACAGAGTTGTGTTGTATCCCCCAGCTGTCTGTCCTTCATGGCTAAAGACCAACTTTGTATTTTTTTATCAGGACAGAGAAAAAGGTAGTAGAAACCAGGGATCCCTACACTAGCACACTTATTTTAAAAAATTAAATATTCCACAGTTAAAAATACAAAACTTTTTGTTGCTAATATTGCATTGAAAGGACTGAAATAATGCAAAATTGTAAATTCCAAATAAACATATGAACACAGTGAAATTTACAGCAGACATTTGTAAGCATATTTCTTACATCACCCTCTTCTGGAATATAAGTTCCAAAGGGGCAGGAAGTTTTCTGTCTTATTAAATGTTGTGTCCATAACACCTAGAAAGTACCTGTCACATGTAGATGCTCAGTAATTTTTTTTTCAATAACTGAATGGATATTCAACTTTGGAGAACAATAAGAGGCCTGGCCTGTGTCCGTACGTACACGCGCGTGCACGCGCGCGCGCACACACACACACACACACACACACACACACAGGCTTGCATGCTTCAGGTGCTGCCGGTGCTGCCTCTCCCTAGCCTACTCCTCTCTTGGTTTTTAGGATTCCCGGTGTAGAACCATCCATGTTTGGACTAGTGTGGGTTACCCACTTGTGGGCAATTGAGTATTTGCTCTTTAGTTAATAGGGAGAAAAAGGAAATGATTGAAAAAATATACATTTAAATAATTTAATTCTTTATTTTGTGTACAATTTCTTTGGTCTCAGAACACATTTTATTTGTCTTAAGGGATTTGAAATAATTCATAAAAGAGCCATTTCAATGACATATGGTGTTCAAAAACTGTATTTATTGAAGTTCTATTTTAATTAAATAAATTTTTCTATCCTAGGGCTAAGCCATGAGGTTCAGGAAGATTTTTCTGGTAAGCTACCAAAAACCAGAATTTATTTTGTATGTACATACATAAACACATCCCTACAGAGAGAGAGAGAAGGATCAGAAAAAATGGAAAAATTAGCATTTGTTTTATTTTTCATATGTATATTTTCATGTTGCAAAACAAAGATGTGATGTTTTCTCTTTTTTTTTTTTTTAACCTTTAAGTTCAGGGATGCATGTGCAGTATGTGCAGGTTTGTTACATAGGTAAATGTGTGCCATGGGGGTTTGTTGTACAGATACAAACAAATACATTAATTTTTAAATATACTCCTCTGGTTTCAGGTTTTTGCCTGTTTTCTCATCCCCTGTGTTCCTTTTTTGTGTGTGAGATGGGGTCTCACTCTGTCACCCAGGTTGGACTGTAGCAGCGCAATCTTGGCTCACTGCAACCTCTGCCTCCCAGACTCAAGCGATCCTCCCACCTCAGCCTCCTAAGTAGTTGGGATCACAGTGCGCACACCACTACACCTGGCTAATTTTTTTTTGTAGAGACAGGGTTTCACCATGTTGCCCAGGCTGGACCCCCTTATTCTTTTGATCTCTTTAAACTCTTTTTTTCTCCTTTAAAAAAAAATTCTGTCTGCTTTTTATTCTTCCTTCCTCATATCTGCCCTACTCTTTACATGCAGCTTGTAGAAATTTACTGTATTAGACGAATTTTCTTTCATCTATATACTTAAATGTTTAATGTTGACAGCATACTAAATTATGAATACTGCTGCACGTAAACATGCAGCAGGGTTTTACACAGCTGCATGTTACCATGTTAACAATAGAAGACTGATTATAGAATGATGTTATCTTGTTTTCAAGTAATGTCAGCGTACCTTACACTGGTCCAATGTTTCCTCTTTTCCATATATCATAGTAGACTCTGTAAATTATATCGATCAGGCTCTTTAAAGACAAAGACCATGTTTTTATTTTGGTTAAGCTTCAAATCAGTGCTCATCAAATTGAGTTCATTTGACTCATCTATCTTTAAAAGTTGTTAAATTGTTACTGGGTTTTGTGTTTACAGTGAGGGAGAGCAGAACGTTGTCTCTGAAGAAAAATTAAATATAAAAGCATGTTCAATTCATAAAATTTAAATCAGCATATGAAAGCATGTGTTTTATTATTATACCCACATATTGTAAACATTTTAATTATTCAAAAAATAAAAAGATAATCTAAAATATTTTTATCAAAGATTTACATGCACTTCCTCAGTTTACTGTTTACTAGGAACTCATTCTCATGAGGCTATTCTTGTGTTTATTAGCCTCAGTATTAGTCTACTGAATTTACTCGTAAGAATCCTTCAAATTCTCACTAAGGAATGTTAAAAAAAATGTAATTTGCTTTTGTGGGGGCATTCAATAGCTAATTTGTATATCTCAGCTCTTTTTTTTTTTTTTAAGCTTTGTGTCGATTAGTTGCCATGGCTATATTTGAGCTTGTTTGAAAACCAGCAATACATAGTAGTTTGGCCTGTAATAAATTAGTTTGAAAGAAGTTAATCTGAATCTGTTAATAAAATAAATTAAGCATCTGGGCACAGAGACTCATGCCTGTAATCCCAGCACTTGGGAGGCCGAGGCAGGCAGATAACCTGAGGTTGGGAGTTCGAGACCAGGCTGACCAATGTGGAGAAACTCCACCTCTACTTAAAATAGAAAACTAGCCAGGCATGGTGGCGCATGCCTGTAATCCCAGTTACTTGGGAGGTTGAAGCAGGCGAATCGCTTGAACCTGGGAGGCGGAGGTTGCAGTAAGCTGAAACTGCTCCATCGCATTCCACCCTGGGCAGCAAGAGCGAAAAGCTGTCTCAAAATAAAATAAAATAAAAAATAAATAAAAATAAATTAAGCTGTCTTTAATACCATATAAAGCATAAACAATTATGATTGTGATTGAATATGTAAGGAAAAACTTATTTATCCAGCTAATAATCAGTGCCATTCATATTAGATCAGGACACTTGTACTGTGTGAGAAATACTGGTTTTAAAATAAAACCCTGTATTTAGTATTGATGAATACAAATGGAGTTTATCTTCTTTTCAGTGCGGGTTATTGAAAGTGTGGGAAAAATAGAGATTGTTCTAAAGAAAAAAGAGAATACTTCTTGGAACTTTCTTGGCCATCCCCTGGAGAATCATCATTCACTTATTCCAAGGAAAGATACAGGTATGCTGTATTCTTTTATAATGTTAATTTCATATTCATGAAATTGTTGTTAGCTGCACATTTGTACCAGAGTTTGGAAGGCTGCTTTGAAATGAGCTGAAGGGTCCTTGTATCTACTTATAGGGAATTTGAAAGGGACATTGTGTCTGTTATCCTGCTTCTTTTTTTTCCCATAGAAGTTAAATTTCAGACTCTTATCTAGGCATAGCAAACTCATTACATAATGATACCTGAATGGAGAAGCCCACTTGTGCTTAGACTGTTGATCAACCATTTACTATTTCAGTTCCTCTTTTGTGAAAGATACAAAACTTAAGTTTATGCTTTGTATGTCTGTCTGATACTTTTCCTATTAAGGAAGACATGTTTACTATTTTTCTACTTAATTAAAACAGTTTCTCAGTTTACTTCTTATATTAGTGTGGTCTCATGTTTCTATAAAGAAATGTCTGAGACTGGATAATTTATAAAGAAAAGAGGTTTAATTGGCTCATGATTCTACAGGCTGTACAGGAAACATGGTGCTGACATTTGCTTGGTTTCTGGGGAGACCTCAGGAAACTTACAATCATAGCAGAAAGTGAAGGGAAAATAGGCACATCTTACATGGCTAGGATAAGAGGAGGAGAGAGATGAAGGAGGTGCTACATACTTTTAAACAACCAGATCTTGTGAGAACTCCGTCAGGAGAACAACATCAATAGGGTGGTCCTAAACCATTCATGAAGGGTCCACCTTTAGGCTCCAGTCACCTCCTACCAGGCCCCACCTCCAACACTGGGGATCACAAATCAAGCTGAGATTTGGGTGGGGACACAGATCCAAACCATATCTTTTCTAAAAGATGATACCATTCATTTCCTTTCATTTTTAAAAAGCTGTTTACCTAATTTTAACATATATATAGAAAAGGGTGCAAAGTAGAAGTGCTCTACCTGATGTTTTGCAAAATGAACACATCCCGTATTTTTTCTTTGGAAACTGGTAATATTTGTTCCTTGTTCTAAGTGTTTTGGAATTTCACAGTAATGTGCCAGAACATGGATCATTTTTCATCATTCATGCTGGGTGTACATTTTTTGTGCTAATCTTTTCAATATGGAAACTTATGACCTTCAGGTCTTGGAAATTACTGTTGGTTTTTCTTCTTCCCATGGTCTGTTTTACTTTCTACATATTGAACTTCCTCAACTAGTCTTCTAATTATCTTATCTTTTCTCTCTTATTTTCAGTTTCGTCCTTTTGTTCTACTTTCTGGGAGATGTCTTCAGCTGTGTCTTCTAGCTCTTCTGTTGAGTTACTCATTTCTACTCATATTTTTAACTTCTATAACTCCTTTGATTTCTTTTCTTTTGTTTTAGCATCTTATTCTTATTAACTTATCTTTTAAAGAAAGACTGATAATGTTTCCTTCTCACTGTATAACTTCTGTGTCCTTGAAGTTTATTGTTTGTTATGGTGTCTTTATTATTAAATGCTTTCTTTGAATGTTTCCTAATCTTTTACTATCTGCTCATATTTCAGGGTGGGACTGTAAAACTAATTGGAAAATGTGCATGTGGGTGTGGCTTGTCAACAGTTATATTCACTATATGGCTGGAACCTTTATTTGGGAAAAAATCCAATGCCAAGAGTCCCTAGAGTGAACAATCTTCTTCTACCTTGTACCCAGCATTTCAGAAGCCATGTGGGGAAGAAGGCTGGGCCTAGCTTCTGGTATATCTGTAAGCGTCACTTCATTTTCTTTCTTTCTTTTTCTTTTTGGCTTAGAATGTGATATTGGTCTGCTAGGACTGCAGTAACAAACTACTACAGACTGAGTGTCTTTTGCAGAGTTGATCTCTTCTGAGACGTCTCCTTTTAGCTTGTAGATGGCCTCCTTTTTCCCTGTTTCTCTATATGGCCTTCCTTCTGTGTGTTTGTGTCCTAAGGTCCTGTTTTGATAAAAGTACCTGTCACAGTGAATTAGAGCCAACTTAATTACCTTTTAAATTAAGACCCTATTTCCAATTATAGTCATATTCTGAGGTGTTGGGAGTTATGACTTTAACATACATGTTTGGTGAGGGGACACGATTCAGTCTATAGCATAGATCCAATCCAAAGACCCTTTCTTTACCCTCTGGAGAGCAGACTTCTTGTATTTTGCTGATATGGGAAAGTGTCAGTCATGTGGCTGTACTAAGTAGGGGAGGACATCAGGAGAATGGGAATACCTATCCAAGCTTCTTAAATGAACTTTTATTGAGAAGGTAATTTTAATTCTACCTTGACTCTGGTCCTGCCAGTTTCTGAGCCTTAAAGGAATTTTGTATTATAAGCGTGTTGGCTCTTGGCTTTCTACACTTCTGGCTTACCATTTGGCTATCTTGGGTCTGTTGAGTCATTTACCAGTCTTCTCTCTGCCTTGTTAGCTCCTAAAGTTTGTTGCTTTTGTCTCTGATTTCTGTTCTTTCTGTCTGTGGGCTTGTGACTTAATAAACAACCAAGCACACATACAAAAAGCCTCTTTGTTGTTATTTTAGGGGATTCAAAAGGAACTAACTGCATGTTTTCAGTCTATCATCTTTAAATATATAGAATTATCATACATATTTTAAATTATTGCATGAGATAGGAAAAATCGAACTTTCTCCCAGTCTTACTGCTCAACTCAGAATACTAAAATGTAAGAATTTTTCTCACTAACAACCAATTCTACAGCAACTCCAACTGTCTGTCCTACAATTTAATTCAAGTCTGATACAACCTGGAGTTTAGGGTAGACCCCACAGGTCAAAGGCTTAATCCCACAAGACTGCCCCCTACTTCACGCACCAGTTGCAAATTCCAGGTTGTGACCTATGCTTCTGACCAGCCACCTATAAATCAGGGTTATCACAACCTCCTTCTTGGGTTCAAAAATTTGCTAGGATGGCTCACAAAACTCTGGGAAACATTTAAGTTTATCAATTTATTATAAAGGATAAAGGATACAGATAAATAGCTGGATGGAAGAAATGCATAGGCAAATGATGTGAAAAGGGGTGCAGAGCTTCCATGACCTCAGTGATTGCATCACCCTCCAAACACCTTCATATGTTCAGCTTTCCACAAGCTCTTCAAACCATGTCTTTTTAGGTTTTTATGGGGGCTTTATTACGTATGTGTGATTGATTACATCATTGACCATTGGTGAGCAGCTCAACTTTCAGCCTCTCCTGTCCCCAGAGGTCTGGGAAGGGGACTTTGGGTTCCAGTCCTCTAATCACATGGTTGGTTTCCCAGGCAGCCAGTTCCCATCTTGCGGCTTTCCAGGGGCCTACCAGGAGTCTACCTGTTAAGACAAAAGACGCTCCTAGCACCCAGGAAAATTTAGGGATTTAGGAGTTCCGTTTAGGGCCCTCATAGTACTTAGGAAATTACAAAAAGTTTTAAGAGCTCAATGTCAGGAACCAGGGTTGAAGACCCAAATATTAGAACAGAATATTATTGTGGTGTCTCTGTTTACAAGGATTTTAGGAGTTCTTTGTCAGGAACCAGGTACATAGACCAGTAAGTATTTCTTTTTAATTCACGATTATGAAAATATATTTGTAGACAGTTTTCAGAAAAGTTTGAGGCAGCCTTATTTTGAGTACACGTTGTGTGTAGAAGACTATTTTAGGCACTGTGGAATGAAACAAAGAGTATGGGAAATTTAGTTTCCCAAGTGGAAGACAGAACATAAGCAAACATGAGATTGAAGAACACTTCTATAAGGAAACAGCCCAACAAGGGCAAGTTATACAGTACAAACTAAACATGTTTTGTGGTAGCCCCAAGTGAATAGACACAGATGAATATGGTCTTGAATGACTGCCTCAAAGAAGTGAATTTGAAGTAGTATTTTCAAAGTGAGGTTCATGGCTTTTAGAAAAACAAACAAAAAACGATGTGGGACTATCCAGGTAGAGCTACAGATCATTACAGGTTGCACATTGTGCCAGGCATTTTGCTGAGTGGAGGGAGAGAAAAATGTAAGTAGCATATAGGAAAGTTCAAATGCGTTCATTTTACCAGAGTAAGAGGTCTGAATTTTTTGGTATTAGTTAGGGAGAGAGGACATAGAGAAATAATAGTGTGATATAGCAGATCAGAAAATAATAGAAAAGGGACAATGCAAATGAAAAGAGATATTTTTAGAGTGAAATATCTTTCCCTGAAATTATCTGACTTATCTAGTGACTGAAAAATCATAGCAAACCAGGTAAAAGCCAAGTCCAAGAAATAAATGATACTGAGAACCAAGGCTGACCTCCATTTGGAATTACTAGTTAGAACAACCGTCATTCAAATATTCTCTATAATTTCTTGAGGGTCTTCATTCATTCTTTTATTTCTGCTGTAAATTTTTTCTTGAATCCTGAACCACCATTTAAAAAAAGAAAGGTTTAGCTTTCTTGGTTGAAATTGGAGCTATAATGTATTTTTCAGTGAAGGACGTTTTCCACTTTGGAAAATGACTTGGAGCTTAGGAGATATTTTTATTTCACTGCATTAGCAAAGATAATTTCATCTTTCTCCTTTCTTCTCCTTAAATCATGATAAAAGCTGTAGGTTATTTTATTCACTAGAAAAGCCAAATGCTTACATCAGCAATGTATTATAATTAACTTGCTTTAAGTAGCCTCAAAGATTTATAGCCAATCATGTGGTTCCTAGATTTTCAATATGTACTACTGTAATTATTGACTTTATGATAATAGCCTGCTGGCTCCATCTTACTAGTTTCTTAGCTAAAATAATTTGTTTGAAAACAAGCATGTAAGTTAAAAAACTTTTAATATAATGGTTTCTCATGTCAAATCTAGAATATGCTTACGTTAAGAATTCATATATAGTAAAGAACATCAATCAGAGAAGAGAAACTTTCATTTTTACCTTCAGTCTGAATGTAATAGGTCAATATTTTAAAGTGTATGAATTGAACCAATACAATTTATAAGTATGATAGTTCAAATTAATTTTTTTCTTTCCGGAAATGAAGATTATGAGTGAGTTGCTGTGGGGTATGTGTGGGAGAAAGAGGCAGGAGAAAGAAAGAGATGGCTGAGGAACTTCTCTATTAAGGGTCAGAAATCAATAAATAGTTGAATTGCTGTTTCTACACCTAAGGTAACACTAGCATTTTATCTTAATTGATATTGCCTTTAATATGGAGACTTGGATCACCAAACAAAGCTCATTTTAAAGATTTGGCAACAAATAACCCAGTCAATTAGTCTTAGGAAACAAGATTCTCAAAAAAAAATTGTCTCACATTTTTGATATGTCATCAGCCACTTACAGGCATATGTTGGAGATATTGAAGGTTGGGTTCCAGACCATCGCCATAGAGTATCACCATAAAGCAAGTCACGCAATTTTTTTGGTTTCCCAGTGTATGTAAAAGTTATGTTTACATTTTGCTTTATTAAGTGCAATAGCATTATGTCTAAAAAACAACTTAGACATTTTAATTAAAAAATAATGTATTGCTAAAAAATGCTAACAATCATCTGAGTCTTCAGCGAATCATAATCTTTTTGCTAGTGGAGAGTCCTGCCTCAATGTTGATGGTTGCTGATTGATCAGGGTAGTGGTTGCTGAAGGTTAGGGTGGCTGTGGCAATTTCTTATGAAAAAATGAAGTTTGCCACATTGATTGACCATTCCTTTTAAAAAAAGATTTCTCTGATAGCGTTTTATCCACAGTAGAACTGCTTTCAAAATTGGAGTCAGTCTTCTCAAACTCTGTTGCTGTTTTATCAACAGAGTTTATGTAACATTGTAAATTCTCTGTTGTCATTTCAACAACATTCACAGCATCTTTACCAGGAGTAGATTCCGTCTCAAGAACACACTTTCTTTGCTCATCCCTAAGAAGCAACTCCTCATCTGTTCAAGTTTTATCATGACATTCCATCAATCCAGTTACATCTTCAGGCTCCACTTCTAATTCTAATTCTTTTCCTATATTTCCACCACATCTGCAGTGACTTCCTTCACTGAAGTCTTGAACCCTTCAAAGCCATCCATGAGAGTTGGAATCACCTTCCGAATTCCTGTTAATATTGCTATTTTGATTGCCTCCCATAAATCTCAAATGTTTTTAATGGCATCCAGAATGGTGAGTCTTCTATATTTGAAGCCCACTGTTGAGACTTACTATGTGGGAAGAAAGATTCCTTTCAAATTATTACCATTCATTGGCAATGCACCTAGTTACCCAAGAACTCTGGTGGAGATATGTGTCATGAAGATGGCTTCTTTCCTTAAACCTCATAAATCAACCTCTTCTAGCTTCCAATTTTTCTTCTGCAACTTCCTCACTTCTCTTAGCCCTTCTAAAATTGAAGAGAGGACCTTGCTCTGGATCAGGTTTTCGGCTTAAGGCAATGTTCTGGCTGGTTTCATCTGCAGACCACTCAGACTTTCTGCATATCACCAATAAGCCTATTTCACTTTCTTATGTGATTCATGTCCTCACTAAAGTAGCACTTTTAATTTCCTTCAAGAGCTTTTCCATTGCATCCATAACTTAGCTACAGTGATTGGCTGCTACTGATAATTACTAACCATGTTCTCAAACTTTCTAAACAAGGCCTACTGAGCTGGGACAGGAAACCCTAATAGTTTCTTACTCCATCCCACATCTTTTCTGGCTGCCCTGAGATGTTGGACAAGCTTTTTAACCTCTATAAGCTTCTGTTTCCAGCAGGGAAAATAAGAGCAAGTGCTTTAAAAGTGTACTAAGTGCAAGAAAGAGAAGCCAGTTGAAGGCAGTGGGGACTCCTAGTCCAGTCTTCTCTTTCTCTTCTATCTCCCATTGAAGACTTTGCCTGTGTTTTCTCTTTTTGCCTTGTGAAATTCTGTTTTTTAGAAGGGAAAGTACAGTTTTTTTTTAACGTTAAGAAAAGAGTATGCCCAGATAGTCATATTATCCTCAGTATTTCAGCCTTACTCTGAGTCTTTCAATATTAATTGTATGTATTTAATTCAAATAAATTAAGCATTTGGGGCAGTAATATTTCTGTCTTATGTTTTTGTTTTACTGTCTTTATTTTCAATTTCTCTTTTCTTGTATAATTATCTGTGCTTAGAAAGCCAAAAATCCGACAGTTAAATAATGGCATTGTGCAAACTGAAGTAGTCAGTGCCATCTGCTTTATACTTTTTTTTTCTCATATGCTGCAGTTCCCATCTGTCTGAGCTCTCTTTCTCCTTGATGCAATTGAAACATGAAAACTTCCTTAAATCTTTGTTAAAACTCTTAGAACCTATAGTTAGGATGTTCTTTTGAAATTATAGTCAGTCTTTTATGGGTAAAATATTGAAATTATCTCAGTAGTGTTAAATAACAAAAATGCTGTGTCAACTCTCTAACAAGGAAAGTCAGTAAATCACTGTAACCCAGGATTTCCTTATGTTTTAAATATGGTTGTGGAGTTGCATACTTACTATAGCAAACTTTTCTAGCAAATGGTAGAGTAGAAATTGTTAATCCAGAAGGTGAGCATTTTCATCCAGCTGTAAAGTTATCAAGATGATATGCACTAGATTTTATTAGAGGAAAACACTATGGCCCTTAGACCTGGGCAAGAGGGGCACCTTCCCTGGGTTCCACACTTGGAGAGCCCTACGTGACTGTCTCCAGCTACTCCCCTCCCACAAGGTGAGGAGTATTGCAAGGCCACGAAGTATCCACCTGGAGCTCATTCTCTTTCTTTCAACTGCACACTCCAGGTATCTAGAGTGTGGAATTCCCTGCCCTAATGATCCCAAATCTACTTCTATCTATGGAGTGGCCAGGGCTGTTTATGTGGAAAGCTAGTGCATGAGCTTGAGCCTATGGGTTAATGTATCCACACCCATTTAAGCCCCTAGTCAGTGTCAGAGAGCCAAGGACAAGAAGACAAGGTAGGCAGGCAGTGGGAGTTCAGGTCTCATTCCTCTGTCATCTCACTGATACTCTGAGGAGTTTAAGAATCCTGAATTTGAACCTAGCCTTCAAGGACCCTGTGAAGGTATATATTTCACAATAGAGCATAGAACATACTTGGACAGTTATTTGTCAGATTTATAACTGTCAAGTATTTATAGGTATATAATATGTGGGTCTCTAGTTGTATTCTTACTGTGGGTTGTAGAAAGGGTCTGGAAAAAGAAATAAAGAGATCATTTGCACCTTCATTTCTCCTTGTGCATGGGCCTATGTCTTTTGACCCTTTGGTTAGTCCAATACTTGTTAGGCCTTCCAGGATAACTTTAGAGTGGGCTCTTGGCCATAATCTGGTACAAGCCTGTGCCCTGGCACTAGAGTGAGATGACCTCTAGTGGTACTCCAAGGTCTTTGCATGAAATGATGTACTTTAAGCTTATGTACTTACTGCTACCATGATAGCAGGTGGAAAATTGAGTAACTTTTCTGTGGGGAGCAAAAGGGAGAAGGGAAGTTGGATTCACATGTGGCTAAAATGTTTTCTTAAGATTACATGTGAATTTCAGTTTCCTACTATGCACAGATTATTAGCTGTTGGCCCTTCACTTTCTAAGATCTGGAGAAAATATTTCTGTACCTACTTGAATATTTTTGGGTCAAAAAAAAGAGAATAACTAGAATAAGAAATATGGTATCAGGGTTCATTCCTTTATGTCCTATGTAAATACTATTTAAGGACAGAGGAAATAAAAAGTTAATGTCTTCACATTACTCCGATATGCAGTTTATGTTCAGAGAGAATTTACAAGTGAAACTCTTCTTTCAGAACCTCTATAATAAATTCTTCTAACTCAAATGGTATTATTTACTCTGGATACAAACAATATTTTCTGAGCTTTGGATATTAATTTCAAATTTTTCTAGTATTTATTGAAATACTTGATTCCTTTTATCTACTTGTATATTAGTACCATAATCCTAATCCTAGCATCTTCAGCTTTTCACTTGAATTAATTTTCCAGATACCAAAATCTACACCTTCAAGCATAGAAGTTTTTGTTTCAGTCATTTTTAAAATGTTCTCTAATCATATCTATAATACATACATACAAACACAGAGACACAAGAATGTATATTTTTCTTGCCTTTGTCAAAGAGATCTTCTAAAATTGTTTAATAGCACTACTATTGTTAAGCCTTAAAGGCTTTAGTTTCAGGACTTTTCCATAGTGTAAGAAAAGACTTGAGAATGTACGGTGGCTCACGACTATAATCTCAGTGCTTTGGGAAGCTGAGCCAGATGGATTGCTTGAGTCCAGGAATTTGACACCAGCCTGGGAGACATGGTGAAACCCTATGTCTTTAAACAACAAAAAAAAAGACTTTAGAATGTAATTATTCATTATCATTATCAAATAAAATTAGGTTATTTTTTAGAACATAATGGTTTAACATGATAATAACAGATATGAGGGAATAACACTCATTAAGTTCAGTTTTCAAATTATAGAAGTATTTACAGGTCTTGGACAACAAATATCTTAGGAAATAAAATGTAAAATTTAATCTTATTGATGAATTTTTAAAATGTGTGGGCATTTTAGTGAAATTGAAGCTTTCTAGAAAACAAAAGCTGAGTGTATGCTTTCTCTTAGTGGTTTAGTATTACTTCTTATTAATTTATGTATCAGTAAGAGAAAATGAATCACTTCTTAGGTTTGTACTACAGAAAGTGCCAGTTAATTTCCAAGGAAGATGTTACTCATGATACGAGACTTTTCTGTTTGATGCTGCCACCAAGCACTCATCTTCAAGTGCCCATTGGGCAACATGTTTACCTCAAGCTACCTATTACAGGTAAGGTAAATAGAGGCTTTGGGACATGTTTTCCTCTTTTATAAGCAGTTCAAAATCAGTACTATTCTCCCTAGAAAACAACCATTTAAGTTAATAAATGTTTCCAGGCAGCTAGATTTAGTGAGAGTCAGAATCTAGGTTTGTGACTGCAACATGTCCTACATGTTGGAACTATAGCTGTACCACATTATCGTATGGAACAAAGATATTGCCAGTTCCACCAGCATTGTAATTTACTACTAACAAAACCCTAAAGGAAAGAGATGAGAGACTGCACAAATAGTCCTCCATGAAGACAACTACTAGAAGCTCATACTGGCATCTTTTAGTAGCTACTTAGGATTGTATCATTTATGAAGTTGAATCTGTAGAATTTAAAATGAGTGAATGATGAGAAATGATTTTATTGTATGTGCTACCAGTATAAGAAGCTCTATAAATGTATAAATATGAATTCTTACCTCACTTGTTTTGAACACCCTTCTTATTGATGCCCAACATTTTCTTGGCCTTTTGAAGCTGCAAACAGTAAAATTTTTCTTGGCCTTTTGAAGCTGCAAACAGTAAAATTCTCCTGTCAGCTGTAGTATTTCCAGCAATGAGTCTAAAATGTTACCAGCTAGGTCTTGGTAGATATGATATATTATGATGGGGCACTATTAAGGTTTTCTCTTTTTCATCACTAATGCCAGGTTACCTAATTCAAGAGCTGGTATCTTCTCCAGTTATTGCCACTGCATTTTAATTTATATATGTATTTTTTTATATGTTAAGGAGCCATGCATAAAGTTTTGGTCTTTCAAACGTGGTGATTCTTCTCTTTGGAATTTGGCTACCTAAAATTATAAAATGAGTTCTTACTTATTTTACTTTTTAAGAAAATAATATATTCGGCTGGGCTCAGTGGCTCACTCCTGTAATCCCCTTTGGGAGGTTGAGGCAAGAGGATCACCTGAGGTCAGGAGGAGTTCAAGACCAGCCTGGCCAACGTGGTGAAACCCCATCTCCACAAAAATAACAAAATTAGCCAGGCATGATGGCAGGTGCCTGTAATCCCAGCTACTTGGGAGGCTGAGGTGGGAGAATTGCTTGAACCCAAAAGGCAGTGGTTGCAATGAGCCAAGATCATGCCATTGCACTCCATTGTGGGTGACAGAGTGAGACTCCATCTCAAAAAAAATTAAAAAAAAAGAAAGAAAACAAAAACAATATATTCTTAGAAGTAGCAGTAGCTGGATTAACATTCTTTTTACTCAGTTACCAAAGTAATATATAATATGTTAAAATATTAAAACAATTTAAAGTACATAAAGTAAAAAGTGAAATTTCTTCCTTTTTCTCCTCCAAATGATCCCATTGGTCGTCAGTTTCCATTTTTAAAAATTTGGTGTATAATTAAAATTATTAGGTAAATACTTTTTTTTACATCTCCATGGTAAACTTTTGATGCCATTTTTGTTGTGGCCCATTACAAAGTTTATTTGCTGGTGGAATAGATGGTTGTCTAAAATTATTACCATGTATTTCCATTAGATTAGACTACACATAATAAAAACAGATTGTTTGTATTATGGGTACAATATTGATTTGTGAAAATGATTTCAGTGCATATAGGCTTGGGGTGTATATACATATATATACTATATATATATAGAATAATAATTAGAACCATTAGGTATATAGTTTTAAATATATACTGGTGGTATCATAAAATTTGTATGTTTCATCTTCATTAAGAGATTTTTTGAATTTAGAATTTAATTTTTTTGTTGTGATTTTTTTTTTCTAGGTACAGAAATAGTAAAGCCATATACACCTGTATCTGGTTCCTTACTCTCAGAGTTCAAGGAACCAGTTCTTCCCAACAATAAATACATCTACTTTTTGATAAAAATCTATCCCAGTGGACTCTTCACACCAGAGCTTGATCGTCTTCAGATTGGTTAGTGTTTTTACATTTTTTTAAACCTCATTTGTGCTCTAGATTGGATGAAATTGCTCTCTAGTTGTCTCCACATAGGAGCCTATCAAATATCTTTAACTCAACATGTCTGCAACCAAAGTTACCTTCTCCACCCAGCATGCCCATACTCCATATTCCCTGTTTTTATTATTTGCATCATCACTGTTCATCCTTGATCCCATCTGGAGACTCGAGTCAGCCTTGATTCCTTCCACTTTCTCTCTCCCAGTCCAGTCAGCCACTAAGTTCTGTTGAGTCTACATCTCAGTGACTTTTTCAGCTACCTCTTCTGACATTGTATATAGTAAGCATTCCTCGTTTCTTTGTTGGCTTCTAACTCTTTGGTCACAATTGAGCCTAGCTGCTTTGCAGCTTTGAAACCTCTGATGGGCCCCATTACCTATACTGCATGGCCTACGTAAACTTTGATAATCTCTCCAGCTTTATCTCTTGCTATACAAAAATACTTGTGCTACGCACAGTTTCACAGGTTTGTCATCCTCATTCACAGGTATATGCAGTTTCCACACCCAAGATGCCCATCAACCCTTTATCAAGCGCTTTTTTAAAAAGACCCAACATCGTCTGGGTGCAGTGGCTCACGCCTGTAATCCCAACACTTTGGGAGGCCAAGGTGGGCAGATCACTTGAGGTCGAGAGTTCGAGACTAGCCTGGCCAACATGGGGAAAACCTCATTTCTACTGAAAATACAGAAATTAGCCAGGCCTGGTGGCAGGTGCCTATAATCCCAGCTACTTGGGAGGCTGTGGCAGAATTGCTTAAATCCAGGAGGCAGAGGTTGCAGTGAGCCGAGATCACGCCACTGCACTCCAGCTTGGGCAGAGCAAGACTCTGTCTCAGAACATAATATTAGTAAAATAAAAATAAAAAGACTCATACATAATATCGCTTTATGGAGCCCTCCTCCTCCCCTGAAAGCCCCAATAACTAACAGTTTGTTCATAGCTCTATTATAAGAGTAAATATATTCCTTCATTACAAGACTTTGAGTTTAAGAGCAGAAATTGTCTTACTTATCTTTGTATTTTCAACGCCTGGCAAGGCAGTTGGTACATAATAGGCTGTCAGTAAGTGTACTTTGTTTTTTTGTGTGTTTATTTTGTTTTTGAGACTGCTCTGCCACCCAGGCTGGGGTGCGGTGGCTTGATCTCAGCCCATTGCAACCTCCATCTCCTGGGTTCAAGTGATTCTCCTGCCTCAGCCTCCCAAGTAACCAGGACTATAGGCACACACTACCATGCCAGCTAATATTTGTATTTTTAGTAGAGATGAAGTTTCACTATGTTGGCCAGGCTGGTCTCGAACTAACCTTAGGTGGTTGGCCCGCCTTGGCCTCCCAAAGTGCTGGGATCACAGGTGTGAGCCACCATGCCCAGCCAGTAAATGTACTTTGAAAGAATGCATACAGAACTATAATGAGATCTATTAAGATTAAAAAACCTCTTTTCTTGCTTCTGCTCCCAAGGTGTCTTTTACTCCTTTTTCTGTATTTTCTTTTCTCTTTCCTTGGAAAGTATTCCTCTTTCCAAGGCAGCATTAGCAGTATATAGGGGTACCAGTGAAGTGGATCACTAAAATTTGGAAATAACAAAATTACATTACTTTCTGAAATGTAGTAATAGATATGATTCTGCTAATTTTATCTGCTTCACATAGTAAATATGATTAGTCATCATTGGTTACATAAACCAAAATATTGTATATGAATTTGAACCTGAAGTATTGTGGAGTACCTATAAATCTAGTGAGGATAACTATCACCTTATGAAAGAAGGACTGACACATGATTGTAATACAGTGAGTGGAAACTTAAGGAATGGCATGATAGCTTATTTACAGAGATTTTTGTGAACATAGCAGGGTGGACAGTTGTCCTAGAGTGTGGAAAGTGAAAGCTCAAAGAACGAGATGAAGTGTTATTTCAACTTCATTTAGGGAGGTTACACATGGCACAAATACTTGTGTCACTTAGAGAGTTGTACATAAAATGAATGACCCCATACAATTATCCGTCTCTTTATTTCAATCCCATGTTCATTAAGCAACATGATTTTACATGATTAATTTGGCTTTTCAAGTGTCCTGATACTGGAAACAAGATATCCCAAATGGGACATGTTCAGGTCACTAGATACATGTAACCCCAGCTATAAATCAAAATATATTACCATTCTGGCATGTGTGCCATAACCTCTTCTGAATTTGATTAGCATCAGTTATCCTATCGGAGTCTAATCAATTTTGTTAACATTGGAAAGACTAGGCTGTGGGTAAAAGTTACCAAGTTCCTCTGATACTTCTTTAGTAAACAACTATCTCGATTTTTCCTAAGGACACTCTGATCTTATGGTCTTTTGCAAATTATAACAAGAAGCTCTATTATTTTCAAATACTTATTTCATCAATTACTGCAAGATTCTTACTATCCTGCAATGGAAAACAAAGAAAAAATTGTGAGCACCCAAGCATTTTTAAATAGGATAAATCATTTAAAATTATAGACAGCTTTATTTTTCATTTTAAGATTACATTTCAAGTTTCTGAATCTAGTTGTAAAGGTGTTTTTCTTATATGAATGGTACATGGTGATTTTATCAACTGGACTGTGGAAAATGGGCACTGATTTCTCAACTGTGTTGATTCTAAATTGCAAAGTGGCATGCTCCAAGTACAGTTGACTGCGTTTCTGATCTTGCTTGGTTTTTATGGGAATTAAAATCAGAACAGCCCTTCTAAATTAATAGGTCTTTTTAAAAATTTGGTAGAAGAGAAGTTGGTGTGTTTATCAACATAAGTTTTTAGGATATATTTCTATTTCAATTTTCTCTCCTACTAATCCTGTTACTATGGTTAATAATCATATGTAAATAGTGAATATCTGTTCTTTACTCTTTACCATGCAAGACAGATATATGTGTACTCTGCTTTTGAAGTACTTAAAATTTAGTTTAGCAGTCAATCCTTTATTGATAATTTGTGGATAAGTACTTTGCAGTAGTTTGTAAATTTCAGACTTCAGATGGTTTGGGAAAATAGTGGTGGAAAATTATATCATAAAACCTCATTATTAATTTGATTATAATGATATAATTCAGACATACTTGAGGGCCTAATGAGTATCCTTAAGACTACTTACAGACTGATACATAGTCTGCAAGTTAAGTATGTATATTGTTACTCCTCAGTGTTGTAAATTCAGGTACTTTTGGCTTCTTAGTTTCTCTGCTGGGTTTTTTGTTTTGTTTTCATTTTTTTCTGATGTAGTTTATATTTCATTGTTTAGGAGATTTTGTTTCTGTAAGCAGTCCTGAGGGCAATTTTAAAATATCCGAGTTCCAAGAATTAGAAGATCTCTTTTTGTTGGCAGCTGGAACAGGCTTCACACCAATGGTTAAAATACTGAATTATGCTTTGACTGATATACCCACTCTCAGGTATGTAATTTTGTCTCTAATTTTCCTTTTTGAGGCTATTATATTAGTCTAAGGTATTCTAAATTGATTATTCACTGGATCTTAATAGACATGTTCCCATTTCCTCTTTCATCATTTCTTACTTTCCCTCCTGTAATCCTAGCTATTAAACTAGGTTCTTTTATCTCATTTCAGTGTTTGATGATTTTAGTTACCTACTGGCACGAAAACATTCACACTGGTTCACTTTAGACTTTCCATTTGGCATATTTTAAATGTAATTAATTAGTTCTTTCTGAGTTGTTTTTTTTCTTTTAAGGAAAGTGAAGCTGATGTTCTTCAATAAAACAGAGGATGATATAATTTGGAGAAGCCAATTGGAGAAATTAGCATTTAAAGATAAAAGGTATTAAACTATTATTAACTCTGCATTTAGTTATTTATACCTATATAATAAGTCTAGGCCTGGGGACTAGGGGAGGGACAGTGGGGGATAGGGAGTTGGGGAGGGATAACATGAGGAGAAATGCCAGATATAGGTGACTGGGATGGAGGCAGCAAACCACATTGCCATATATATATACCTATGCAACAATTCTTCATGTTCTGCACATGTACCCCGGAAACTAAAGTGCAGTAAAATATATTTTTTAAAAAAAGTCTAGGCCTTATCTTCTCTGGTTGGAGTTTTGATTGACCAGGAAGCTCCTTCAAAGAGAAAAAATAAACCAATAACTCTCTAACTGTAAATCATGTCAAATGTTCTTCTTCTCTCAAAGAAACACTTTCTGGTAAAAGCTAGGCAACCTTATATATGTGTCATTAAGATGCATATTGGGCTTTATGATCGTATTATATGATTTATGGTGGGTTGGGTTTCACTGACCAATACGGTGAAGACCAGCCTGACCAATACAGTGAAACCCCATCTTTAAAAAAAAAAAAGAAAAAGAAAAAAACTTTTGTAAAATTTTATTTTTTTAAGAACAGACATTGTACTAATAGGACTTCAACTTGATTTATAAATTAATTGGTAAAAAGGAATGTATTGACAGTCTCTGAACTTAAAGTATCTTTTAACAAAGTCAACTGTGTTATTTGGTTTGTTTTGTTTTGATTACATAATTTGGGTTTGTGAAATTGCATAGATTGCAGTTTTGAGGATGAGGAAAGGCCACTTTTTTTTCACTTCTGGATGCTTGGCTCTAACAGCACTCACCAGGTGAGTGGTACTCTCTAGCTTGCTGAGAGCAGTGACAGTGTTCCAACTTCTAGCCTGCCTTTATCCTCCCTCTACTCCTTCTCTTTCTCTTCTTGCTCTCCCTTGCTGGCTGGTGTGTGCTCTTTCTCTCTCCTCCCTAACCTCTTTCTGGAGACTTTGCTCTCCTTGCTTGAGACACTCTGGAGGGACTGACTCCTGGTATTGTGTGATTTATGATCCCCATAGACTCATGGCGTTTTTGTTTTTTTTTTTTATTTTTGGAGTGAGGTTAGGTCAAGCCCTTAAAGGCTTATTGATAGGATTTGGTAGTCCTAGTCAGCCAACACATAATTATTGTGTTCCATACAAAATAGGAAAGTGAAAGTTAAGATTTAAGTTGGGGTAATTTTAATTAGTCACAACTGTCTTTTAGTTAGCATTTAAGGCTCTTTGTTTTTTAATATAGTAAATCACTCTCTCCCACATCTTGACCCTCCTATACCACTTCTTGTTTTAGTAATAAAGTTCCTGATGACAAAATAAGTTACTGGAATACATTCCTGTGGTTAAATTATTATTGAACTGTAAATATTTAAAAAAAAATTAGTAGTTAAGAGAAATACCCTAATCTCTATATGATTAAGTCCCAGTCTTCTACTCCATCGTTTGTGGAACAAGGAGAAGGATAGGAATTATGGATTCTGAGGCTGATATATGATCGAATATTTTCTGCAAGCATGCTGTGCTTGTCCTCAGAGTTTATCTAGATAATATCATTAGCAAATGGAATTCTTCAAAATAAAATTGTGTAATGGAACGTTATTAATCTCTTGACCTTGGGCAAATTAGTTTATCTAGCTGAGCCTCAGTTTTTCCATCTGTAAAACAAACATTAATACCTACATAGAATCATCTGGACATGGGAATCAATGAGTTAGCCTATGTAGGTGCCTAGCCCAGAATTAGTATGTTTGTAGCAGATTCACTCATTCACTCATGAAATATGTGTAACTTCTGTTACGTGCCTGTACACATGGATCCAACAATAATAAGATGCTGTGTTTGGTTATTTTCTCATGCAGCCCAGGGAATGCATCTCTTCATTTTCCCTAATTACGGCCCTCAGTAGAGTTGCAAAAATATAGCTACTTCATGAACAATTTTTAGAGTATTACTCTTTCTGTTTCAATCTGATTTTCATGTCATTAAGTATGAAATCTGAACAGAAAAGTTTATCCTTACATATGTGTTACCACACTTGACTGTTCTAGCGATTGGGATTCAATTCACAAGTCTAGCAAAATCTTACACATTTTTTTCTTATGAAAAATGAGAGAAAGAAGGCAAATATGTGCAGTAGCAGATTTAATTATGTAAACTGAAATCCAAAATAAATGCCACTTATCCTTCTCTCAATTATGTGAGCAGTGTTATGAGGCTCAATTCATTCAGTACACATTGCCCCTCACCCCCAACTCCTATCAGCAGACTGCCCTAGCTCTGTGAGATCTCTGCTTTTGTAGAATGAGTTTTGTGGGATGGGACAGGTGGGATGGTTTGACAATGAGGCTGACTTCTAGAAAACATTTTCTGGTATATAAATATAACAGGCATTTTCCTTTCATTTCAAATCAGTCATTCTTGGAGGCCATTAACCTTATTTTAGTAAAGGTAGTGGAACATTGTTTTTATAAACAGCATTTGTTGATTTTCCCTTCTGTTTATAAAATTAATACATGTTTATATAGAAAAGGTGTAAGAAAAAAATCACCTCAAAGACAATTATTAACATCATGGTCTGTATCTTTCTATTCATATACATATCTACCTTTTTGTTTTATATATTTAAAATAATGTAGTCATACTGACTATCCTACATTTCTACTTACTGTTTTGTGTGTTTTTTACATAAAGAGTATTTTCAACAGGTGGTTTTCAACCTAGAGCAACTCTGCCACCCCAGAAACATTTATGTCTGGAGACATTTTTGATTGTCACAACTGGGGAAAAAGGTGTTACTACACCTAGTTGGTAGAGGCCAGGAATGCTACAAAGCATCTTACAATGATCAAGATAGCCCCTTTACAACAAAGAATTATTTAGCCCGAAGTGCTAGTAGTGCCAGTTAGTAAATCCTGCAATACACTGTGATTTTTAATAACTGCATTGTGTTCAGTCATATGAGCATGCCATAATTTATTTAGCCAATTCCATACTATTTGACATAGTGACTAGAAATTGTTCAGTACCTTTCTAACTATTCGGAATAAAAATATATCAGAAGAATCATTAGGTCAAAGTGTTCTAAGGCTGTTGATACATTTTATTATTATTATTATACTTTAAGTTCTGGGATACATATGCAAAACGTGCAGGTTTGTTACATAGGTATACATGTGCCATGGTGGTTTGCTCCACCCGTCAACCCATCATCTATATTAGGTATTTCTCCTAATGCTATTCCTCCACTTGCCCCCCAACCCCCTACAGGCCCCAGTGAGTGATGTTCCCCTCCCTGTGTCCATGTGTTCTCATTGTTCAACTCCCACTTATGAATGAGAACATGTGGTGTTTGGTTTTCTGTTCCTGTGTTAGTTTGCTGAGAATGATAGTTTCCAGCTTCATCCATGTCCCTGCAAAGGACATGAACTCGTCCTTTTTTATGGCTGCATAGTGTGCCATGGTCTATATGTGCCACATTTTCTTTATCTAGTCTATCATTGATGGGCATTTGGGTTTGTTCCAAGTCTTTGCTATTGTGAATTATGCTGCAATAAACATACATGCACATGTGTCTTTATAGTAGAATGATTTATAATCCTTTGAGTACATACCCAGTAATGGGATTACTGGGTCAAATGGTATTTCTAGTTCTAGATCTTGAGGAATCGCTACACTGTCTTCCACAATGGTTGAAGTAATTTCCACTCCCACCAACAGTGTAAAAGCATTCCTATTTCTCCATATCTTCTCTAGCATCTGTTATATTTTGACACATAGCCTCTGAAAGTGAAATCACTGAACAGAGAATACTGCATCCAGCATACTGTCATTGACAATGACATTAATACTGACAATATTATTAACAATGATATTGTTAGTGTCATCATTTTTACACTAGAGTGGAATGGAAGGTTAGTTGGGGCAAAAGAGAGAGGGGAAAGAAAGAGATTCTAAACTGCAAGGAAATGTATCACAAAGGAAAGGGGACTATTTACTTACTTAAATGCCCCAACAGAAGATAAAAGACCATTTATATGTCTTTAAACATTTTTGTGCTCACTATCTGCAAAATGTGCTTGCCATTGCAAAAATATAAGAAATCAGTAAGACTATCCTAGTGGTGGTGAAGTTCTGAAGTATATCAGTAACTGTAAAGTCTGTGCCTTGAGAGGAACAAAAAACATACCATAGGTATCTAGTGAAAAGAGTAATTCCATTTTTGTGAGGGTAGGAATATCAGAGCTTCATGGAAGAAGGGGCTTTTGAGCTGGGCTTTGGGAAATGACTAGCATTTCTTTGAGCGAGAAAATAAATTTGAATAGTGGGATTGCATGAGTAAAGACATGAGGGGCCAGGATATTCTGGTGTTACAGTGACAGAGCAGAGTCGTTTTGTTGAAATAAATGCTGTATGTGAAGGAGGATGTTGCAGAATAACTAAAAATAAACCCATTAAACTTCGTATCAGTTTTAGAAGGAATCTTAATAGTTATTTCTAATCCTTTTTGTTTACACTTGAAGAAACAAGATAGGCTAAAATCAGGTGATGAAAGACCTTAAATGTAATTCATATGTGAAGTAAATATTATGTATCAGATAGACATAGGAAAAAGGCACAGTGACACTGTGCAGCTCATCTCCCTGTAGTGCTGACAGGCTCCCTGGACTACATGTTTTTGTCTTCTGATGTCAGTAGTGGGACTAGCAACATGGCAGTTCCATTTAAGAGAGCAAAAGCCGACGATGCCAGAAGCAGAAGTAAATTGAACAGTATGCCTGAACCTGTTTCTTTTTCCCCAGCCTTTTATGCACACAGATATGCAGCCCACTAATCTGAACTCTTTTTTTTTTTTTTTAATGAAAGAAAGAGGAAGAGAAAGGGGGAGAGAGAACAGGAATCTTGCTCTATTGCCCAGGTTGGAATGCAATCTAAAATTAGATATTGAAGACCTCTTTTATGCCAATAAGTATGCTTAACAACGGAGACAGGAAGGAATAAGGGAAGAAAATAACAAGCAAACAGCCAACCATTATTTCATTTGAATCTGTGAAATGCTATGCAATTGCTGAAGAGCAATTTACTTCCAATTATATGGTCACTTTTAGAATAGGTATAATATAATACTGAGAAAAATGTATGTTTTATGCATTTGGGGTAGAGAATTCTATAAATATTTATTGAGTTTACTTGTTCTAGGTCTGAATTCAAGTCATAAATGTCCTTGTTAATTTTCTATCTCGTTGATCAGTCTAATATTAACAATGTGGTGTTAAAGTCTCCTGCTGTTATTATGCGGGAGACTAAGTCTCTTTATAAGTCATTAAGAACTTGTTTTATGTATCTGGGTGCTCCTGTATTGGGTGCATATATGTTTATGATCATTAGCTCTTCTTGTTACATTGATCCTTTTGCTATTATGTAATGTCCTTGTTTCTTTCAGTCTTTATTACTATTAAAGTCTGTTTTGTCAGAGATGAAAATTACAACTCCTGTTTTTTTGTTTTTTTGTTTTTTGTTTTTTTGCTCTTGATTGGTGAATCTTCCTACATCCCTTTGAGTCTTTGTGTGTCCTTGCATGTGAAATAGATCTGGATACAGCATGCCAATGGGTTTTGACTTATTATGGTGTTACTCTTTACCTTTTGGTAAGTTTTTAGGATGACTGATACTGGTTGTTCCTTTCTGTATGTAGTGCTTCTTTCAGGAGCTCTTGTAAAGCAGGCCTTGTGGTAATGAAATCTCTTGAGTACTTGTTTGTGAAAAATTTTATTTTTCCTTCACTTAGGAAGCTTAGTTTGGCTGGATATGAAATTCTGGGTTGAAAGTTCTTTTCTTTAAGGATGTTGAATGTTGGCCCCCACTCTCTTCTATTTTGTAGGGTTTCTGCTGAGAGATCTGCTGTGAGTCTGATAGGCTTCCCCTTATGGGTAACCTCACCTTTCTCTCTAGCTGCCCTTAGAATTTTCTCATTTCAACCCTAGTGAATCTGACGATTATGTGTCTTGGGGTTGCTCTACTTGAGGAATATCTTTGTGGTGGTCTCTGTATTACCTGGAGTTGAGTATTATCCTGCCTTACTAGGTTAGGAAAGTTTTCCTGAATAATATCCTGAAGAATATTTTCCAGCTTGGATTCATTCTCTTCATGACATTCAGGTACACCTATCAAACGTAAATTAGGCCTTTTCACATAGTCCCATATTTCTTGGAGACTTTGCTCATTCCTTTTTACTCTTTTTTCTCGAATCTTGTCTTCTCGTTTCATTTCATTAAGTTGGTCTTCGACCTCTGATATCCTTTCTTCTGCTTGATCAATTCAACTGTTAAAACCTGTGCATACTTCACAGAGTTCTCATATTGTGTTTTTCAGTTCCATTAATTAACTTATATTCCTCTCTAAATTGTCTATTCTCGTTAGCATTTAGTCAAACCTTTTTTCAAAGTTCTTAGTTTCTTTACATTGGGTTAGAAGATATTCTCTTAGTTCACAGAAGTTTCTTATTACCCACATTCTGAAGCCTAATTCTGTTAATGGAACGTACTCGTTCTCCATCAGGCCTTGTTCCCTTGTTGATGAGGAACTATGATCCCCTGTAGAAGGAGAGGCATTCTGATTTGGGATATTTTCAGCCTTTTTACGCTGGTTTCTTCCCATCTTTGTGGATTTATCCATCTGTCGTCTTTGTAATTGCCGACTTTCAATTTGGGTCTCTGAGTGGACGTCCAACTTGTTGATTCCCAGTGCCGTAATCTGAGCAACCCACTGCGCTGGCTAAAACAGCAGCCTTGAGATTCGTGGTGCTTTTCTGCCTGTGAATCTCCGGTCTGGCTTACCTCTTCAGTCCCTTTTTCAATCAGCTGAATGGGCGACTCTGCCTTCCTGGAGCTCCAAATGCCGACCAAAAGGGGACCCAGTCCCTTTTACTCTGCACCGAGAACTGCCGCACCAGGGTGCCAGCAAAACCACCACGCCAGCCATAAGAGTCACACTGGCGACCCGTGGGGCTCCTCCGCTGGGAATCTCCTGGTCTGTGAACAACAAAAATTCATCTGAAAGTGTGGCGTCCACTCATTCTCTGCGCTTTCACTGGGAGCTACAATCCTGGGCTGCCAGTAATCAGCCATCTTGGATCTCTCTCTCTGCACTGATTCTTGTATTTTCTTATACAATATAAAAACTCTGAAACAACATTCAACAATTTGAAAAAGTCTCTAATAATTTACAATGCAAAAAAAAAAAAGACAGAAATTTAAACTTTCATTAGAATTTAAACTTCTATTAGAATCTAGAAATGTGAATGGCTGAATAGCTCTTATTACTGCCAATTTATTTTATCTGGCTTTGTTTCATTATATAATATTATATAAACAAAATTTCTCACTTAATTTTTTAATAGTTATGCTCTTCTTGAAATACGTTGTAACCTTAGTTAGATTGCCTTGTATGTATGCCATTTCAAAAAATGCATGTTAATCCCTGCTAAGAATATATTTATTTCTCTGATACCTAGATTGTCTTCTCAGAACTGAATATAAATCCAATCTTGTAGAAATTAATTTCTACAACCAATTCTGTCACTTTCATTCAAGCAGTGTGTCAATACTCAATATTTAAATTTTTGTTAATAAAGTTTGAGATAACTATTTAAGGTAAAACAATTTTTTTATTCCTTCCAAAATAGTTAATTTCACTTAAAAGTCTGGTAACCCAAAGAATGTATAAATAGAAAAACACACTGAACACCTAACTAAAGCACCTAACAGGAGTGGTGGGTTTTGCTTACCATTAGGGAAATTCTCAGGCAAAAAGGGAGGGGAAAAAAAAGCCTTTAAATTGAGACTGCTGTAAGCAAAGTAATATCTGTATAAATGCAATCATAACAGCCAATATTGTCTTTGTGGCAATTATGAGCCTGATATGTGCCAGGCACTTTCACGCTGTCTAGGATTTTATTATTTTAAAAAGAGAGGAAACTTAGCCTCATAAAGGGGAATAACTTGCCCAAGATTATATGTCCATGGTGTGATAGGCAGAGCTTCAATTATATTCTGACCCCAAAGCCATTTCCTATTGTATCCTACTACATTGTCCCCAAACCCTATTATGTCAATTCCAAAGTTTATACTTTGAGAGCAAAAATGGTTCCCATGGACCAGATATAAGCCATATGGGTAAGAAGTCAGCCTACACTTACCTTATAGCCTGCCTGCCCAAGAGGGCCTTCTGGAGGAATATAAAGGTCTCAGTAGGAAAATAAAGAAAGAACAAAAACAAAACAAAAAAACTAGGGACCATGTTAGATGTCTATGAATTAAAATTAGAAGCAGATAACTGGAAAAGACAATTTGCTCCTGATAGGAACCCATAACAGATGGCCAGTAATGGTGCTAGGGATTTTGGTGCCCTCAGAAGATTTCATGGAAACTTCTCTCGAGAGAGAGAATCAGCTTTAAACAACTACCAAACCCACAGGAGGCCAATCCTAGATTATGACAAATACAAGTTAAGTAAGATTTTTCCTTCTGTGATAGACTGACTAATACCTTCCTGTCCAAAGATGTACACACCCTAATCTCCAAAAATGCACATGGCTTTTGCAGATGTGATTAAGCTACAGATGTTGAGATTAGAAGACTGTCCTGACTTATCCATGCGGGCCTAGTATCATTACTTTGGTCCTTATGCAAGAGAGGCGAGAGGTCAAAGGCAGAAGGAGATGCAATGGCAGAAGTAGAGGTTGGATCTGGTGGAGAAACCTAGTGAGAGGAGGAAGAGGAGTTTCATTTTAGGTAGGGAATTAAGCAGGACAATAAGAATAAAGTAGTTCATGGCTTCTTCCAACTGTAGGTTTCTAGCCCAAAGAAGTTCCAGGGTGGCCTGTGTGTATTAATTACTGAACTAATTAAGGAGTGACCAGGCCAAGCACAGTGGCTCATGCCTGTAATCCCAGCACTTTGGGAGGCTGAGGCAGTTGGATCACGAGGTCAGGAGATGAAGACCATTCTAGCTAACATGGTGAAACCCCATCTCTACTAAAAATACAAAAAATTAGCCAGGCTTGGTGGTGCGCACCTGTAGTCCCAGCTACATAGAAATTCCAGGTGAGTTCCGTTGTTTAAAAAGCCCGCAAAAAGCTCTGGGAGAAGGGAGCTCTAGTTGCGGACCTAGCAGCCAATCTAGTATCAAAGTCAAAGATCAATCACTGCAGGGGAAGTCTGAAAGAACTCCTCTCACTGGACAAGAACATGAATGGGGTGGAGTAACTCCAAGGTTAAAAACCCACTGCTCCTTATCTGTATGGATTCCTCCCTTGGATCCCCTCCCATGGCAGCATGGGAGTTCTCTCTCTCTCCTCTCTTTCTCTCTCTCTGCCTAATAAATTGCTCTCTGCTAAACTCTTTGGGTCCCTGATATTTATTCAAACAGTAAGCTCACCCTATTACAGAAGCCCAGCTTCTTGTCTAGAAGAAACCAGTTTCCAAAAACTGGGAATCCAATTCCACTTCATTAGGGACAAATTCAAAAAAATTTTTCTACTTTGAATGTTCAGGTTCATTTTCAAGTTAGGTCTGCAACAGGAAAAAAAAAAACATAATCTAATGAACATTGTCTCATTTCTTATTTAAAATACCAAGATCTATTCAGAATTGAACAATATAGAGAAAACAGCAAAGTAATCTTATTAGAACTCGGTCAGATACTGACCCCAGTGGGAGTTCACCATACAAATTTCAAATCCAGTCCCTGGGAACAGCTCTGGAAAGGCCCAGTGGAGCCGGAATCAATATCGATAAAGATTCAGGTTCAGTTGCCCATATCTGTTTTCACGATTTTTTTCTATCATTTTTAAATAAAATAAGGCTCAAATGATTTGTTTTTTAAAAGCAGAGGCCTTTTTTCTACTGCCCCTTCTCTGTGAAAGCAGATAGCTCTGTTGCTGCATATTTGACTTAATAGAGCTACTGCTTTTAATGTATTAATCCTTGCAAATAAAAATTGAGTTAAGTCAGCCTGTCTGAAATGGAGCCTCCAAAACAAGAAATAACGAATGTGCGGTAGATGTCATAATCCAACAGTCTGACACTTATCATAATCCAACAGTGTGCACTTGTCTTCATTTGTAAAGTCTCTTTATGTTCACATACATCTGAGGGCTCCAACCAGGGTTACAACAAAAATTAACCTGTCAACAACTGCCTTCATTCTCATGAGCTTCAGATGGCAGCCTGGTTTCTAGATTTATAATTTTTAGAGCACCAGATGGCCTATGTCTATAGTAAACACATCTTTAAGACCATTAAAAAAGTTGCCCATATTGGCATGGATTTAAGCCAAATTAAACTGAAAGACATAATACAAGAATTTCCGGGTATGGTTTTATTTATTTATTTGCATGTAATCATCCTCTCGTTATAGAGAAATTACTGCTACTATGGTTAAGTAACAATGTGCTGAATTCAGCTCTGATTTCTAAGAAAACAAATATGTTTTCTTTCCAACTAACATGAATACTCACATGCTTCACAAAGACCTTCCAGATTATTACGTAGGCTCAGTCCTCTCCTCACGTGCATTTGAGAAAATATATATTCCTGGTCAGATGGGAGGAGAAAAACATGTTCATTTTTCTGAATATATGCCTTCTCAATTTAAATTTGTGGAAGGCTTTTCTAATACTTGGAGATGAAGCATTTGGGGAAAAAAATGTTGTGTACTTGCAAAGAGGGATTGCAAGGGATCTACACTTTAGCAGACTGGCTCACAAATAAACACAAAACAGATGCTTTATGATAAAATTGTAAACGATTACTAGATTACTGAGTTTAGACTTAGTCTACTCAGAGTGGAAAACAATTTTCTGTCATGAATATCATACCCACAAATGTCTTCATGTCATCAGATATCTGCATTGCAAAATTCAGGTATAAAGTTGTTGTGTTAGGAAGTCAGAAAGTTAAGGAAAATGCCAGAAATTTAATTTATCTGGAAAATTAGAATTAGATAGGAAATATGCTTTATTGCTGCTGCTTCTGCTGCTGCTGCTGTTGCTGTTTGCTTTTTCTCTTTTTTTAAATATTTGGATTTTTTTCCGAATTCAAAGTGATCATTCTCTCTGTTACTCAGAAGTTCTCACTTATCCACAATGGCAGCAAAGAAGAGAAAAAGAAGAAATGACATTCAGAGTGGTTTGAAGAAAAGAAGACAACCAAGGAAATGAGGTGACAATTAGCATATTAATAATTCAACATTATCAGAAATACCGAATAAGAAATAAATACAAGACTATAATCCCCTGTGGAATCCCAGAAATGTGGGACAGGATTGAGACTTCGTACAAAAGGTACACTGGAGACTTAAACTATTTTGTTTGCATATGAATAAAGAGAAATTCCATTGCAGCATTTAGGGATTAGACCATTATTCCAAGTGAAGTAACTCAGGAATGGAAAACCAAGCACCTTATGTTCCCACTCCTCAGTGGGAGCTAAGCTATGAGGATGCAAAGGTACAAGAACAATACATTGGACTCTGGGGACTCTGGGGAAAATGTGGAAGGGGAGTGAGGGGTAAAAGACTACACATTGGGTACAGTGTACACTGCTGAGGTGATGGGTGCACAGAATCTTAGAAATCACCACCAAAGAACTTATTCAGGTAACCAAACACCACCTATTCCCCAAAAACCTATTGAAATTTTAAAAAAGGATTATTAGGGAGCTATGAAAAAATATGCTTTCAAAGAGCATTTAATGAGATAGAAAAATTATTATAAAATCAGATACAAAAAGTGCTCATACAGAATAATCCCAATAATGTACAAAAATATACTCATAGGAAAATAGAAATATGTCTAAATGTCAACAGTATTCTTGGGCAGTAAGTCAAGCACGACTGTTTTCTCCCTTATATATTTCCATGTTTTTCAAATTAAAATATACAGTCACTGATTGAAAAAATACTGAATCAGACAAATCAAAATCAAGGACTGGTCTATAAAACAAGGGGCATATACTCTTCAAAAATATCAATGTCATGAAAGAAAAGGGAGCTAGGATATTATTCCATATTAATTAAAAAGACATGACAACTAAAAAAAACAAACAAAAAAATACATGTTTTAGTGCCAGACTTCTGAAGATAATCTCTACAGCCAAAGGGACCTTGTACATAAATTATCAGAGAAGATTACATTTTTGGAAAGTGGAGAGAAGGACATTTATTGTCCTGCAGCTTACTACATTAAAAAAACTATCTTGCAAATTAAAAGATGTCTTGTCTTATAATAAAAAGCCAAATCTCTCTTTAGAAGAATTGTCCTGATGTGCGCCAAGCTGGTCGTCACTTACTGATTTCTTTTCGTTGCCACTCAAGGATGATGTTTTCTAACTCCACAAGTAAAATTAAGCATCTTCTTTTGTACATGATATTTGCACGGTATGAGCTCATAGAAGAGAAAGGAAATTGGACAGGGTATATTAGTTAACATAATGTCTTGCTGCTTAATCAGACATGTCTCATTGGCTTAGAATAATTTACTGGAAATCTATATGATGCCTATCCTGATGTAATGGAGTGTTTATAGAGGAAACTTCTACTCTGAGACTCAGGGACCTAGGTTCTTTCCATTTTATATCATCCCTAAGGCCTTCAGAATTCTTTGCCATGTTCCAAGAAGCTGGCCAGGAGGTGGAGGAAGAAAAGATTGTGCACAGAGAGGCTTTATGGCCCTGGCCTTGGAGTGGTGGCATATCCTTCCATTTAAAGGCCAACTTAAGTCCCCACAAGGAAGGATGGGATATGCAGTCTAGCTATTCATCCACAAAGAAAAATAAATGGCTTTTGTAAACATCTGGGCAGTCTCTGCCAACGTGGATTCCATTAGCTGCAACACAGCTTCTTTCTTCTTAAACATACATATTCAATAATTTTTTACAAAATGCCTTCAATTTCTGGAATAAAACACATGTTTGTAGTCAAATCCAATAACTAAAAATGTTCCACCACCAGCCATACTGGGTAATCATAGCTGTTTTGAGTATTTCCTGCCTCTGCTCACCTCTTTTAATACTGACTGCACTGAGAATCTAAAGGATGTATTTAATGAAAGAACATCTGCCTCTTTCTAATAACTAAATTATCAAAATTTTATGCATGTATGTCATACCCTTGTGTGTTTACTTTGAAATAGGTTCAAGTAAAGTTCATTTGGACAGAAAATGAACAGAAAAGCCATAATGACTTCATGCATTAATTAGCCTGGTCTAATGGTGATAGCATTGAATGAATCAGCAGTCCTGCTTATAATCCCTTTATGACCCAGCTTGGCCACCGGCTGTATATTTGAAAACTTGGGGCTCATATTCTCCAACTGTCATACAGAAATGGTCCTAGGTTATTACAATTCTCTAAGCTCTAAGGTGTGACAAATTCCAATGCTGCTGAAGATCTGCAGTGACTCAAGAGTGTAGCAGAGTGGAAGCATAAAATGTTACCCCAAGAGCTGGTGTTTCCAAAGGCTAGACTGATATCTACAACTAAAATGGTGTTCCAACCCTTGAATCAACTGGTTAAAAAGGCTTGGTGTCAGTGCTCAGGAATCTACATTTTAAATGCTTTGAAGTCAGTTCTACCTGTCCCACAGGAGAATGATGAATCTACGTTTGCTCCAAAGTGGTGTGTGCCCTCATGCATAAGATCACCCACTGGACTAGAATATAAAAAGAAAAAATGGAAACCACTGTATTTTCAATTCCTATGTAAAAATAAGAATGAAATTAAACTCAGTATTTAATATAATGCTTGATGCTGTCGTGTTTACTCAGTTCCCTCTAACATAATGGAGAGAGTTATCCTGAGGGAAAAGCGGGAGTCCCACAGCTTAGAAGGGACCCAGTTATAAAAATTGTTCCAAGAAACTGGGGGTTGAACATAAATTCATATATATATATATATATATATGTGTGTGTGTGTGTGTGTGTGTGTATTTATGTGTATATATATGTGTATATATATGTATATACATATATGTGTATATATGTATGTATGTGTATATATATATACACACACACACATACATATACAAGTGATCAATCATAAAATGATAGGTTTGACTTCTGTTTTTGTTAGCTACAATGGAAGAGGGAGAGAGGAAAGTAATGATCTAATCAGCAGACCATAGTATGTTACTCAGCAAGTATTTGGGGAAAAAAAAAAGGTTCTTCTTTGACTTCCTTAATGTAGGAAGATTTTTTTTTAATGATTGAAGAAGTAATTGCATTTCTAAATAAATCTGGGCTATGGGAAGGTCACTGTGAAAACAGAAGTTTGGAGAAGTTTCTGTTACTGCACGATTCTGATGCAGAAAGCAAGTCATGTGTCCAATGTATTAAAAATCTCTGAAAAAATTACTCTTTGTAAAGGTTAATTTTACACGCCAATTTGTCTGGGTTAAAGAGATACCTAGACAACTAGAAAACATTATTTCTGGGTGTGTATGTGAGGAAATTAGTATTATCCTTTCTCACTGGTATGGGCAAATATTTTACAATTCATTGAGGGGCCAGATACACCAAAAAGGTGGAAGAAGGACATCCATTTCTTCTGTGTTTGGGCATCAGAACTCCTGGTTCTCAGGCCTTCAGACTGTGACTGAATTATACCACTGACTTTCCTGGTTCTCTAGCTTGCAGACGGCATATAGTAGGACATTTGGCACTTATAATCTAGTGATCTGATGTCCATAATGACTATCCTTTTATATATACAGTTGGCCCTCCCAATCCATGGGTTCCACATCCATACATTCAACCAATCACAGATGAAAAATATTCAGGATAAAACAAGGATGGTTGCATCTGTACTGAACATATACAGAGATTTTTTTCTTGCCATTATTCCCTAAACAATACTGTATAACAACAATTTACATAGCATCTACATTTTTATAATCAAAAGATGATTTAAGGTATACAAGAGGATGTGTGTAGTCACATGAAAATACTATGTCATAATATATCAGGGACTTGAGCATCTTTGGATTTTGGCATCTATGTGGTTCTGAGTATAAACAATTCTCTGAGTATAAACAATTCTCTGCAGAATGACTGTATGAATATCCTATTCATTCTGTTTCTCTAGGGAAATCTGACTAATACATTTGGCTATAAAATTTTCTAACTCATTTAAAAATTTTCCAAGTGAGTTTCAGTGGATTTTGAACTCATTAATAAAATTGTACAAATATAATTATTTTGTGTTAATAACTAATTGACCTCAAGGGCTACATAGACATACTAATAAAATCACCAAGCAAACAAACCTCTAAATTTGTGCCTGAGATTTTTTTAAGTATCCTGAATTAGTAAGTAAGGAAAATCCATGATAGATTTCCTTTACTTGGATTTATATACATTGGTGGGAATCTTCATCAGCTTATGATAGCCCATAGAAATAACTGTCACAGAAAAGTTACATAGGAATTAGGAGTAAAATGTTGATTCATATTTACTCACATTCCATCCCCCCCAAAAATAAGTCTCTCCAGATTCATTTTTATTTTTGGTGACTTCAAATAACTAAAATTTAAAATTGCTTCTATATTGTTTTCTCATACTTGTTTTAGTTTCTATTTTATTTTTATTTAAAATTTCCACAATAATTAGAACAGAAATACATAGAAATTGCCGGAAACTTCACAGGATTTTTCAGGTGTTGCTTTACCAGCTGGAAACTTCTGTGGCCACCAGTACTTCTGCTTGAGTTTAGCTCTCGCCCACTGGAGGTCCAGCAGGCTGCGCTCAACTTGCACTACAAGCCCACGCTGGTAGAGCGGGCCAGGTGTGGAGTGGCAAAGGGTGTGTGAGCACACAGACAGGCGCACCAGCTGCTGCAGTGAGGCAGGCAGCTCCAGGCACCTGCTGAAGCCGGGGTAGGGGTTGTGCTACATCTCTCTCGTTCCTGCCCCCAGCAGCTTGGTGAATGGGGTAGGGGTGTGTTTTCAGCATTCATTCTCGCTGTCTTGCTCCAGCTCATGGCTCCTGGGCTGGCCTGGCCCTGCCACCACTTCCCCTCACATGGGGCAGCTACCCTATGCTGGCAGAGGGCAAGAGGGCCATAGTGTTACAGCTCTAGCTCAGGGAATCCCAAGGTCTGGGCTCCCAGAAGCGTCATTGCTCTTCACTCCTGCAGTCCCATGAACAGGAGTGTGTCACCACTGGCAGCTTGGTGAGCCAGCCAGAAACGTGTTACAGCCCCTTTTGCTACCCACTGCACCTGCATCTGGGGAGGGTGGGGGCTGGCCAGGAAGGTGTTACAACACTTTTAGTGCCCACTCTTCGAGTTCCCAAGATTTTGTTCCTTACCCAGGAAGAATGAGGTTACTCGGACAACTGGAGAATCCTCAAAGTGGAAAAGAGTTTGATTTAGTGACAGAACAGTTATCAGCAGAGAGGAGACCCAAAGTGGGTAGCGCCTACCTGCTGGCAGGTAGTCCCAATGTGTTTCAGTACAGCTGAATCTGGGCTTTTGGGTTTTATTTTTTAAAATTTTTTAAGACAGAGTTTTGCTCTTGTTGCCCAGATTGGAGTGCAATGGCGGCAGCTCACTGCAACTTCCACCTCCCAGGTTCAAGCAATTCTCCTGCCTCAGCCTCCCAAGTAGCTGGGGTTACAGGTGCCCACAACCATGCCTGGCTAATTTTTGGATTTTTAGTAGAGACAGGGTTTCACCATGTTGGCCAAGCTGGTCTCAAATTCCTGACCTCCATTGATCTGCCTGCCTTGGTCTCAAATCTGGGGTTTTATGGGCTCAGAATGAAGGAAGTGTGTGCTGATTGGTCCATGGGTGGGCTTGGTAAAAGCACCATCTGATTGGCTGAAAGGCATCAAGGAAGTTCTCACTACAGGTTATGGACTCCACCTGGAACTGGCAGCCCAGTTTTCGGGTTTAGGTTGTCTCTACCCTGAAGGTTGGGCTTCACCAGGGACCTGCCCTTGTCTGCCTAAGAATTTATCTTCCTCTGACCACAATCAGAAATGCATATATTTACTATAAGAATAAGCTCAGTGGGCACATGCTCAAATATTTTACTGATACATGAGAGTAATCAAAATCCTGGAGATACAACATTGAGACTACAAAGAAGCATGTTCCAGCGTACACAGTAAAAGAGTTCACAATACCTTAAATATCATTAGCCTCTGTATCTCACACTTACTCCCTAAATATCTTACTTCCACTGCTTTTATCTTGCAAACTTACGCAATTTCCTTTATGGAGATAGTAATATAACATACAAATGAATTCCTATAATGATCTTATCCAACTCATCGGTCCTCTCAAAGAAACCCAAAACAATTTCCTTGCAAATCAAGTATGGTGCCTGATTAAATCATAGTTATATGCTAGACAGACATTTTAAACATAATTATGAATTATCATTCAGCACCCAAATTTTAGCCTGCATTTACAATGTGCAAACCAAACTGCTGCATTATGAAGAACAATAATAGTAATAAGCATAATGATTACATATCGTGACATTTCGCACATTTAAAATAACTAATTCTCTGTCTAGGAAAACTGCATCTTCAAAGATTTAAGCCCTGCATTTAGAATCAAAAGACCTACTTTTGTTAAGATTTTATTTTATTGTCTAACTGGAGATGAACCATTCCCCCTGTCTACTGTAATTTCTTCACAGGGAAATTGAGCATGTCCACTCTGCCCATTGCAAGGAACTGTTGAGAGGATCAAATACTATTCACATGCTTCATATAAGCTTTAATAATTTATTGGTATAAATTATTTGATCACATGCCCCATGTGCAGAGCTCAGACATGAGGTTGTAGGAATATAAAGAACAGAAAAAGATATAAAGAATGGAAATATAAAACTTATAAATGCTCAGTCAAAAAAAAGGCATAGTTTAGATGGGCAAATGGTTATGATGGGTTAAGTCCCAGTCATGTTCAAGCCTGTGAAATATATATACCGCATTAGTGGCTCAACTAATATTTTGTATTTGAATACTAAATGAAGCTGACCTTGGCAAGTAATCAGGTCATTTATTACATAATCACTTACCTAGAAAATCAATAAGAATTCAAAACATATGGACTTATTGGTTGTTATTTTTGAAATAGTTTGTTGTCCTAGATTGTAATCATTATGTCTAGCCGTGATTATGAAACAAGTCACAAAGGTAATTTCTCTAAATTATTTAGCTTCACAATAATAGATCATAATTTATTTATGTTTTGCATTTTTACAGACATTAGCCTCATTAAAGCCCAGAAAGTTTTGTAGCATTCAGTTGAATCTGTATATCACACTACTCAGTAAACAGCAACATAGTTCATGATCAGTTCATAAATATTATTTTTCCCAATTTTATATGACATTAAAGGGCTTCTGTAGGGCAACTGTTTTGGAATAATGAGAGTTGAGCTAATATTGATCATAAAAGAAGAAAAAGAGCATAAATAGTTTAAACAGACCTTTTTGTTGTAAATACAATAGTAAATATTTTCAGCTTTGCAGCTCATACACTCTTTGCTGCAACCACTCAACTCTGGCATTGTAGTATTAAAGCAGCTATATACAATACATAAACAAATAGGCATGGCTGTGTTCCAATAAAACTTTATTTACAAGAAGAAACAATACACCAGATTTGGACTGCATAACATATTTTGCTAATCCTGATCTAAAGATTGTTTGATCAGGTGCAGTGGCTTACACCTATAATCCCAGCACTGTGGGAGTCCAAAGCCAGAGAATTGCTTGAAGCCAAGAAATGAGTCTGGGCAATGTAACCGACCTCATCTCTACAAATGTTTTTTTAAATCAGATATGATGGTGCATGACTGTATTCCTAGAACTGTAGTCCTAGCTACTTGGGAGATGAAGGTGGGAGGATCTCCTGAGCCCAGGAGTTCAAGGCTGCAATGGGCTCTGATTGTACACCTGCATTCCAGCCTGGTGACAGAGCAAGACTCTGTCTCTAAAAAATAAAAATATATAAACATTTTTTAAAAATTATTTAAGAGCACTACCAGACATAGAGTTAATAAGTTTGTAGATTATTGTATCCCCTTGCTAAAATTAGTCCTTGTCTATTCTAAAATTAACTGCTTTATATTTTAACTATTGTCACCTATTTCTACTTTTCTTGTGCTTATTAGATATGTTTTAAAAAGAAAATTATCTTCTTCTTTATAATACTTAATCTCACCTGTATTAGCTTTCTGCCCAGAGTATGTTGCATTTAGCTGTAAAACATAAACCAAGAGCTTGAGCAAGGCATTATGCTGAATGGAGTAAAAAGTAAAGATGATTTTCTTGTTAGAATTCAAATTCAGGAAATAAAATGGTACAGACAGAAAAGCTATGGGGGACAATCAACAGGATCTAATAATTTTTATAAAGGTGAAACTGGCCCAATTGTCCCCCTTTTTTTTTTTTTTCAAAGAAACAGAGAAATTGACCTTTCTGGTCTTAAAGCTTGAAACTTACATTTGTCTTATAAGTTCCTTCCTCCGGAAATTACCCTCAGGCCTCTCAAAAATTATCAAAGAATTGAAACTCACCAGATCACTGCATCCAGACAATGAGATGCCAGAACCCTCATTCATCATGATGGCTTCCTTACCCCTCCTCAGTTTCTGTTTTCCCACACATAGTTACATTTCTTCCCTGATATATAAACCCCTAGTTTTAGCAGTCCAGGGAGATGGATTTAAGGCTGATCTCCCATCTCTTTGGCTGTGGCATTGATTAAAGCCCTCTTCCCTAGCCATACTTATTGTGTCCTTGATTGGCTTTCTGTGGGGCCAGCAGCAGGACCACCAAACTCCTGGTGTTTCAGTAACAAAGGTAGTAGAAACATTTATTTTAACACTTTAAAAACACTAAGGAAGACTTTATTCAAGACTGTTTCGTGGGGCTACTGCAATAGGTGAGAGAGAGTAGGATTAATTCCAAATGAAAAAACAAGTGGAGTCATTGGAATGTAGCCAATGACTAATGTGAGAGTGTCGGTGGAGAGAAATTTGCTGAGGGTAAATAACTAAGACTTCAAGAGTAGAGGTATTCTTGCTAAACACACCAAATAAGATTATTGCTAAAGACAGGCCTAGGACTTAGACATCAAGGGTGGAAAAAGACAAAGGGTGATTAGACATCAAGGGTAAGAGGACTTAATAAACCAATTTAGCAGAATTCTTGCTAAAACTTACTAGTAAACCAGAGACAGGACAGGGATCAAGGTCAAGGCCAAGATGAAAAGCTCAGACCTTTTAGACCTAACTAAAGTCTGGCTAAGAAGAAAGTCTTTGTCAGAACTAATAGGCCAAAATAGAAGATAAACTGAACATCCAATGATGATACAGTCATATAAAAAACAATTTAGCAGACAGTCTATGTAGGCTTCCGATGCGATTTTTTTTTCTTTTAGACGGAGACTTGCCCTATCGCCAGGCTGGGGTGCAATGGTGTGATCTCGGCTCACTGCAACCTCTGCCTCCCAAGTTCAATCGATTCTCCTGTCTCAACCTCCTGAGTAGCTGGGACTACAGGCGCACATCACCACACCCAGCTAATTTTTGTATTTTTAGTAGAGATGGGGTTTCACCATGTTGGCCAGGACGGTCTCCATCTCTTGACCTCATGATCTGCCCACCTCTGCCTCCCAAAATGCTGGGATTACAGGCATGAGCCATTGCATCTGGCCTGCTTATTTTTTAAAACAACACTTTCCCACAGGTTTTTAAATAATGGCTGCAGAAGAGATTATTTTTAATATTATGGATATGGAAGACAACATACCTAATTTCAGATACGTGTAATCCATGAATTTTAGCCTTTTTTATTTTACATCTATTTTATTTTTGCTACTTCCTTTCATTTTTATCACACTCAAAGATTTTATTTTTACCAAAGATGATATCTGAAATGACTATCACTACATACTTTTCCAAACACATTTTCTTACAACTATTTAGATATTTTCCATATTTTATATTTTATAGTCAATCTAAATGTAAAAATTTTTAATGTAAAAATTAATTTTAAATATTTACATTACTCATTTTCAATTTTGATAACACTTTCTAGGATGTAGACACCCTAGTACACCAAGATGATTCAGCAACTTTAAAATAATACCCACTAAGAATCTTTAATAATTGTAAAAATAATCTCTTCTCATTGGAAGAAGCGGTCAGTGGCATCTCACACTTAGCTCTTTGGCATCTCCCTTTGGATATTCAGAAAAGCTTTCCTAATTGGCTGTGTGAGAGCTTGGACTTGGCATTTAGATCAGAAACTGCCAGGACCGAGCAGGATTATATTAAGTATTATAATCCTGACTCTCATTAAATGTTTTTTTCCAGAAGAGTTCCTTTAACAATTCAAATAACTATCATGGGCAGACTTGGAACTTAAAGAACACTTAAATGCACTTCCCTAGCAAGGAAACATTTAATTTTTCTTACATGAAGGCTTGAATTACCCATTTTGCTTCCATTATAAGCATCACAGTCATAACTGAGTTTTAAAGCCTTAGATTGTGTAACTTCATTTTGTTTTGTGTTTTTCTGGGTTGCTATATCTCCATATGAGCACCTACTTCATAGATAAACTAATTTTCCCAGTGTCATACACACTCTCTTAGCTTATCCTAATAGCTTTTATTAGGTGGTATTGTATTTTTATTGTGATTTTAAAAAACACATAAAAATATATCCTCTTAACAGTTTTTTTTTTGAGACTGAGTCTCATTGTATCACTAGGCTGGAGTGCAGTGGTGTGATCCTGACTCACTGCAATTTCCGTTTTCCAGTTTCAAGCAATTCTCCTGCCTCAGCCTCCTGAGTAGCTGGGACTACAGGCACGCACCACCACGCCCGGCTAATTTTTTGTATTTTTAGTAGAGACGGGGTTTTTACTAAACCCGGGATAGTCTTGATCTCTTGACCTCATGATCTGCCCACCTCGGCCTCCCAACATGCTGGAATTAGAGGCGTGAGCCACCATGCCCAGCCCCTTTTAACAGTTTTTAAGTGTACAGTGCAGCATGATTAACTATAAACACATTGCTATACAACTGATCTCTAAAATGTTTTTCCTCTTTCATGACTGAAAGTCTACACCCATTGAACAACTCTGTTTTCTCC
>CAUYLG010025855.1:0-46004 GCA_963573385.1 Cacajao melanocephalus | reverse complement strand
CCCTTATTCCTTCCTGTCTCCATTGTTAAGCACAATTATTGGCATAAAAGAGGTTTTTAATACTCATTTTTAGACTGCATTCTAGCCTGGGCAATAGAACAAGAATCCCGTTCTCTCTCCCTCTTTCTCTTCCTCTTTCTTCCTCTCTTACATTCTTTTTTTCTTTCTTTCACTCTCACTTTCTTTCCTCTCTTTTTCTTTCTTTCAAAAAATAAAAATTAAAAAAAAAAACAAAAAAGAATGCACAGATAGCTAAGTACTATATGACACAGAAAAGGAAGAAATAAAAGTAAATATTAAAGAAGGGGAAAGGAAGCATTCTGGACTTAGGTGATAGCTTCCATAAAGTTATGGGTATCAAAATCCTTGTTTGGAGAATGGCCAATATACACCATGGAGTAAATCTGAGCCTCTGGTGCGAAGTGGATAAACACGGCACTTCACATTTGTGTGGATAGACATGAATGTTTGCGTGTGCAGCACCCAGTCTCTATTAAACCACAAGTAAGCTATGACTGTGTTTCAGAGATTTCCTACAAAGCCTCAGGTTCTAAAAATCCACACTTAGCAGAACATTCATTCACGATGAGTAATAGCTGAGATACAATTGCGGACAGATTTGGGGCAAGGAGGCATGAACCCCAATTTGGACATACGGAGTTCAAACTGCTTTAGAGACTGAAGTACACATTTCCAGTTTGCAGTTGAATTTGGAGGTCTAGAAATCGGGGGACAATACTGTGCTGAAAGATGTAAATTTGGGAATATGTTGATGCAAAACTGTGTTCTTCTATATTATTGAAGATTTATTGGTGCATATATTATGAAACGATACTGCGTTTGGTAACTGTAAAAGACAGTATGGTAATAGTAGTCATGAGCTGTTTTTTTTTCCACATTAATATCTCAGCCATTAACCCCTGAAAGATTATTTGAAATATAATTGTAAAAAGAAATGCCTAATAGACCACAGTTTCTGATAGATACACCACTTTTGGTATGTATCCATGTTAGCATCTCTCCTCTCCGCTTACTACCTTTTCTTTGTCCTGATTTATTTATTAAAGTAAGAAAATGAGGTTTGTGAATGGATTCTTCTTTTTTTGTGTGTGTGACGGAGTCTTGCTCTGTTGCTCAGGCTAGAGTGCAGTGGTGCGATCTCAGCTCACTGCAACCTCCACCTCCCAGGTTCGAGCAATTCTCTTGCCTCAGCCTCCTGAGTAGCTGGGACTACAGGCACCCACCACCATACCCGGTTAATTTTTTTTTGTATTTTTGGTAGAGACAGGGTTTCACCGTATTGGCCAGGCTGGTCTTGAGCTCCTGACCTTGTGATCTGCTCACCTCGGCCTCCCAAAGTGCTGGGATAACAGGCATGAGCCAATATGGATATTTCGAGTTCAGAAGTAAGCATCCTATAATTGTATTTATACTTAATTTATGACTAAAAGAAGACCTTTTGGGGTGTATTTTATTGATTTCTCTATAATATCTTCCATTCCCAGATTGCCTTTATAATCTGCTTAAGAAACACAATGAGATCACAGGGAGAAATATTATTTGTATTAAATAATTGCGACTGAAGGAGTTTAACTCTTTTTGAGCTGGAATGGACTACAGTAGGATAAACGTGGCTTCTGGGTTGCATGACCTTAAAGCCTTTTTGTGTGTAACATTTGATATGCAAATGGATGAAAGATTTTTCTGAGGCCCAATGTGGAAAACAGGTCGTTTGGTCTGTCTCTCTCCACTGCCCCCCGCCCCCCGCCCCAAACACTAAAAGAGGTGCTTTTAGTGTTTACTCTCAAATTGCTATATTGGATTGCTCAATTGCTACCTTGTTTTGAAGTGTCCACTTCATTTATTCCTTGTGGTGACAGCTTAGTGGGTCCTTTTCAACTGGAAGCTCAGATCCCTTAATTTTATGTAAAATGTGTAACATTAATGATTTTTCTCCCTCTGCTTTCTTTTTCTTGGTATTGATGATTGGACATCTGTCATTTCAGTTTCTGAATCTCTTAGAAGTCCTCTAATATTTATACAGTATGTTCCATTTTTTCTCTCTGTCTTCTACTTTGTGAGTTCCTCAGTTTTTCTTCCAATCTTCTGTCAAGGTTTTCATCTTTGCTCTCATAGTTTTAGTTTCAGGAGTTTCTGTTTGTATTCAGAATTTTTAAATATAGCATTATTTTCTTGTTTCAGCATTGTAGTGTCTTAACTCTCTGAAGGGTCAGTCGTTCAAGTCTCCTGCCCCCAAGATGTGGGCCTGGGTTCCCTCTCTTTGCATGTGGAGTAGGGGAGGTGGCCGGACAGCCCAGCCATCAGTATGGAAGTTATCCTGTCAACTGTTCTGTTGCAGTTTCAGAGAGTGTTTTACTTCCTTTTGGAATCAATTTCTGGTCTATTGCTGGGAATTGGGGAGTGCTTAATAGCTAGTCATTTGTGAACAGGGGTTATGGGGATTAAAGTGCTTTTCAGTGAGAGTTCATCTAGTCCTGCAGTCTCAGCCCCACCCTCACCTCCATTTCCACTGCTGCCCATTTCCTCAGTATTTTTTGTGGGGGGCGGAGATTGCAAGGAACTCAGTTTCTCTCTTAACTAGAGTCTACTAAATTTTAAGTTGGCCATCTGCTTTCTAGATTCTTAATTTTTAAATGGTTTCCTTTCCCATTTTCTTATTTCTTACGAGTTTGTACATTTTATTCATTTATAGTAGACACAGGGTCTTGCTGTGTTTCCCATGCTGGCCTTGAACTCCCTGGGCTCAAGCAGTCCTCCCGCCTTGGCCTCCCAAAGTGCTGGGATTACACGCATGAGCCACCGTGCCCGGCCAAGTTTGTACATTTTAAACTCTACAGTGTTGAAGAATTTTTGGCGAGAGTCTAAGTACATGGTTTCGCTAATTCTCCATCTTTGAAAATTTTTGCTCTTTAAATCATTTTTGAAAGTATAAGCAAAAATACTGATTTTGAAGCAAACAGGGTAGGTGTAGCTTTCTCTCATTTTTATATTTTAAATTATCATTTAAGTTGTTGAACTAAGAAAAGTATGCATTGGCCAATCTGTTTTACACCTTAAAAATTTATTTCTTCAATAAAGCAAAATGACAAATTATACTGCAACTTTGTTTCTGTCATGCAACTAATTATTTCCTTTTTAAATTCTCTGGCTTTTCTCCATGTATAAGGTTTCTGTGGCAAGTCACAATTTTAGTTTTTATTCTAAGCTTTTCTCCAATATATTGTATTATAAATGATCCACAGTTTTCATTATATTTGTATTTATATGCATTAGTGTTTCTCACACACACACACACACACACACAGCTTAAAATGTCTTTGTTTATAATAACATCTCTATCACTTCTAGATAGGTTTGAGTTGATTGATTTTTGAGGGAGTGGTCTCATGTGTTGCATTTTTCTTTTTTGCATGTACCTTAATTTCTAATTGGATGCCAGACTTTTACCTTGTTGGATGAATATTTTTATATTTCTGTAAATATCTTTGAGCTTTGTCCTTGGACACAGTTAAGTTAGTTGAAAATAATTTGAGGCATTTGGTCTTTCTTTTAAAATGTATTTAGTTTGTACTGGAACGGTGCTCAGACTAGGTTTAGTTATTTCCTACCACTGAGGCAAGACCTTTCTGTGTACCTTACCCACTGGGAATCATTCAAGGCGCTCAGTCTGGTGGTTTTCCAGAGCCAGGCACTTTGACCTGGAATCGTTTTGGGTGGTTCCTTCCCTGGCCTCTGGTATTTCCTCTGAAGTATGCAGTGTTCAGTGTTCAGCTGAATAGTTGAGTGGCAGCTCTTGCAGAACTCTTGTGAGCTCTGGCTGCCTCAGTTTCCCTGGATTCTTGCTTAGTCTCTTCATGTCAGGGAGTTGTCTGGAGACTCTCAAGCCAGTGAGTGGGGACAGTCATAGGCTCACCTCAGGTTTTCCCATCTCTTTATGTCTTTTGTCCTTAGCTGTCTGATGTCCAGTGGCTTGAACCTTGAAACTTGTTTATATGTTTTGGCTATTTTTTGGTTGTTTCAGCAGGAGGGTAAATCTGGTTCCTGTTACATCTTGCCTGGAAGCAGAAGTCCCTCATACATATGCATTTAGGCAAATAAGTGCGTTTTCAGGCCCACCAAATAATACCAGACCAGTAGCTTTTTTGTAGGTCTCCCCCCCAAAAAAAAAAGATAAATAAAAATACTAATTTTGGTGGGAAAATATTTTTAGCGTTCTTTAACATAGCAATTGAAATCTGGATAACAATTTTTCTTGCCACAGTAGAAATATTGATAGACGTTTTATTCCTTGCCATACAGATAACCCTGAGGTTCCCATTTTCTTGATTCATTGAGCCGTTAGTTTCTCATTTAGTTTGCAGGGTGTACCCTAGTCAAAAAGAAATATTTCATAGTTCTGTTTATTAAATATCTACAAACAACTTAATTCCTATTTATATTAAAAACCGTGAATTGAAATAGACTATGCTTATATTTTATTTGTAAATAACTGTGTTATTTATTAATGGTATTTGTGTTTCCTTGGGTACTGTTCAAATTCTCAAAGTTTGGAATCAGACTGTATACTGCCACCCTCTTTTATTGTTCCACATTGATTTTTGTATGGACTTGATTTTTACTACAGCAACCACTAAAAACCTTGCTTTGTAAAGATATGACATCAAAAAGAATGTAATGTGATCTTATGTTGAAACAGTCAGATATCCTGAGCTAGTGGTTCACATAGTGTTGGACAGATGGTACCCCTGTAAGATACTGTGCTGACTCAGAGTTCACTCTTTGAAAGACATAGATGGCCCAGCATAGGATCGTGTCTGATTTTTTTTTTCTGTATCCCTTTACAATGTATGGATGCATTTTCATCCTAAAGATATATTAACTAAAAATAAAGCAGAAGGATTTACTCTTAAAATTTATTTTTACTTTTATTGGCTAAGTTCAAATATGTGAATTGTTGCAGAAAGCTGTTTTATTATGCCTGCTTTCTTTTCTTTTATAGGAATCTAACAATTAGGTAAATAGTGACTTTTAAAATAAAGGTCCAACAACAGCAGATAATTATTATCTGTGATACCTTGCTCTGAGCCAGGTGCATTTATATATAGTATTTATATACTACTTATATTCTTATTTTATTTAAAAACACATAATTTTACTGATCTCTAAAATGTAAAACAAGAACAATTCTGAAGTTATGGCCAACTCTACTTCTTAACCTCCCTGTAGCTTGACAAGGTTTTCAACATGGGGATATTCCTTACTAGAAGACATTAAGGAAATGACATATAGATAGTCTTCATGAAACTAGCATTTATGGCTTGATATAATTAAAGAGTAGCCTTACAGTTAAAATATGGTCTGATGAGAATATAGTTAAAACTATTTTCATAATTACTCAACACATGAAATACTTGAAACAAGTGGCAGTCATCTTACACAACAACATCTGTATGCAAAATGCCTTTTCTAATGTTGAGTACAACCAGTGTTATTAAAAGCAGTTGTAATGAAGTAGAAAGACTACTGAATTAGAGAATGACATCATTCTGTTTACTCATAAGTAAAATGTAGAAATAATGACATGTTTCTCAAAGTGTTTTTCTTGGTTATGTAAGGACAGTATCATATATATGTTTCTTACTGCATAGGAGCACTCTAGGGACTGATCTTCAGCATCTGGTTCCGTGCTTGGTAGACAGTAGGTGCGCAGCAAATACTCGTTAAATTAACTATTATTTGACCCAGTAGTCTCAAACATTCAGTCAAGCGTTGAAGACCCAGAAAAATAATTCAAAGATTTGTAATGCCATCATAGCAAATTGATGCAAACATAGCTGAAATTATTGACAATGGGTTAGTATTATGAAAGATGTACTCTCTCTTTAAAGAGAAAAATGTGTAATTGTGTACTCTGTAAATTTTTTAGGAGGAGCAAAATAGAGGCAAGCCCAACTGGGAGCATCTAAATGAAGATTTACATGTACTAATCACTGTGGAAGATGCTCAGAACAGAGCAGAAATCAAATTGAAGAGAGCAGTTGAAGAAGTGAAGAAATTACTGGTACCTGCAGTAAGTAATAATTTCCAGACCTTAGTTTTGGTCCTCATCTTTTTTTGTCAGTTTATTTTAAATTATTGCAATGTGTATAAAGAATAGGTTATCACTTGTTAGAATTTCATTTAAGCATAAAATTATAAACAATTTATAACTTTTAAATGTAGTTTAATAGACATAGACATTGCTCAACTACTTGGAAAGCCTGTTTATTTTTGGGAAGGATGTGTTGTGGAGGGAGGAGCAAATTCAGTGATCTGCGAATTTGCTCTGCAGTAATAGAAGCTACTCTATTTTCTCATTTACTACCATAAAATATACCAAAAAAAACTATTACAAAAAAGTTAAAATGTATCAAGCATTACACATGAAAATGCTTATGTAACATACATGGTGCCTTTCACACAGTCAAGAGAAATGTAAACAGATGTCAGGATTCAGTATTAAATCTTAACTATAATACATAGTGCACCGCTGCAGTAATTTCATAGCTGCCTCCTGTTACTATTATGGTGAGCTTAAGTGTTGCGAGTATTCACTTAAAATGCTTTGTGACTCTTATCATCCCAAGTGAGCATTTCGTATCTTTGGTAAATTGCATTATTGCAGTAGAAGGTGATCTCTCACAGTTCTTGAATATTTTTGATTATGTTTAGTACAATATTGTAAACCTTGAGTAGTACCAGGGAACCCATGGGAATTCTGCTAATGATGGTGGAAGTGCTTCCAAGAAGCAAAGATAAGTCATGACGTTACAAGAAAAAGTTGAATTGCTTCACATGTAGATTGAGGTTCTCTGGTTGTGGTTGCCACCATTTCGAGTTAAATGAATTCATTGGCGAGGGGTGGGGGGCAGGAGAAATAGAGGAAGTTGGTGAAGACACCTCTATAGCTCTGCCACCAGTTACGAAAACCTTGCACTTTTGTGAAATACCTTTTTATCACCTGTTGAAGTTGCAGCTTTTATGTGGGTGCAGGATTGCTATGAGAAAGGCATAGCTATCGATTCTAATATGATTTGAGTAAAAGCAAAGTCATTAGATGACAACTTAAAGCAAGAGGAAAGTGAAGGATCTAAAGTTGGAGAAGTTAATGCCAACAAAGGATGATTTGATAGTTTAAGAAAAAGATTTGGCTTTAAAAAAACCGTCAAGATAAGAGAAACAGCTTCTGCTAACCAAGAGGCAGATGAGTTCTCAGATGCCATTAAGAAAATTATTGAGGAGAAGGTTTATCTGTGTGAACAGGTCTTTAATGCGGATGAAGCTGCCCTATTCTGGGGAGGAAATGCCATAAAGGACATTCTTAAGTAAGGAAAAGAAGTGAGCAGCATTTAAGGCAGCGGTAGGCGAACTCTACTGTTTTGTACAAACTAAGTCAGGTTTATGATTAGGACTGCCTGTATCTATAAAACTGCTAACCCTGAGTCTTGAAAAGATAAACACCAGCTTCCAGTCTTTCAGTTGTTCAGCAAGATGGACTGGACAATGAGAACCCTTTTCCTAGTTTAGTTCAATCGGTGCTTTGTCCCGGAAGTCAGGAAGTGCTTTATTAGTAAGGGGCTGCCTTTTAAAGGTTTTTTTTTTGTTTTTTTGTTTTTTTTGACAATTCCCCGGGCCACTCAGAGCCTCATGAATTCAACACTGAAGGCATCAAAGTGGTGTACTTGCCACTAAACATAATAATTCAGCTTCCATTTCAGGGGGTCATAGGGACCTTTGAGGCTCATTACACATCATACTCTATGGAAAGGATTGCTAGGGAAGAGAACCCAAATAGAACATCATGAAAGTCTGGAAGGATTATACCATTGAAGATGCCATTATTGTTATAGAAAGAGCCATGAAAGACATCAAGCTCAAGACAGTAAATTCCTGGAAAAATGTGTCCAGTGTTGCGCATGACTTCACTGGATTTGGTGCAGAGCCAATCAAGGAAGTCCTGAAAGAGACGCAGATGTGGCAAAAAAGGTGGTGGGTGAAGTGTTTTAAGATGTGGATCTTGGAGAAGTCTCAAGAACTAATAGATGCCACAAGAGAGGAATTAACAGAAGAGGATTTGGTGGAGATAAGTGCTCCTTAACCAGTGCCAGACAATGAGGAGAACATAGAGGAAACAGCACCAGAAAACAGATGGACATTAGGTAGTCTGGCAGAATGGTTTTGGTTATACAAGACTGCTTTGGATTCTTTTACGGCATGGATGATATGGGCATTGAAACTAAAGCACACAGTGGAAAAAGGACTGGTATTGTGTAGAGATGATTTTAGATATATGAAAAAGATAAAAGAAGTTATGTATTTCTGTAAACTTAGGTCATTTTCTTTTTAAATTTAATTTTTTTATTTTGTAGACAGGGTCTCCCTCTGTTGTGCAGGCTGGTCTCAAACTCTGCCTCCCAAAGTGCTTGAATTACAGGTGTGAGCAACTGCACCCTGCTTTGATAACATTTTATTTTTTGTAGCATACTTTATTGCAAGAATACAGTATATAATACATACACAAAATATGTGTTGATCAACTGTGAGTAAGACTTTCAGACAACAGTAGGCTCTTAGTAGTTACATTTTGGAAGAGTTGAAAGTTACACAAGGATTTTTGACTGCACACAGTCTGTGTTCCTAACAGCCTAACCCTCCCTTGTTGTTTGAGGATCAACTGAATATTGTTGTTAGTATCTTTTAAATTTTCTGTTTACCCAGTCACCTGTAATCTCCTGTCTTGCTTACCATTTTTATTTCTAGTTTTTAGCATGGTGCCAACACATAGCAATAACATAATAAATTGAAAAGTAAATAATTGAATCTTGTCATAAGGTAAAATCAGTTTCTTCATCTTCACAATAGAAATGCATAAAATAACTGAATTTTCCTGAAGCATCAGGTGATTTGGGTGTTTACTTAAATAGATGTGGGAGACAGAATATATCATACTTTGAGAACCCACATCCTGGTTTTTGGATCCCAGCTTTGTGACTTTAACGGTCTTCAGTTTCTCATCTATAAGATTGGAGCATGGCCAGGCATGGTGGCTCATGCCTTTAATCCCAACAATTTGGGAGGCTGTGATGGGAGGTTCGCTTGAGGTCAGGAGTTCGAGACCAGCCTGGGCAACATAACAAGACCCCTTTATACAAAAAAAATTGAAAAATTAGCTGGGCTTGGTGGCACATGTCTGTGGTCCCAGCTACTTGGGAGGCTAACATGGAAGGATCGCTTGAGCCCAAGAAGTTGAGCTATGATAGCACCACTGCACTCCAGCCTGGGTGACAGAGCAAGACCCTGTCCCTTGGGGTAGGGGGCAGATTGGAGCATTATTAAACCCCTGTAGTTGTTGTGAAGATTAAAGGAGATGATACATGGAGAATACTTAGAATAATATCTAGCACATACTTGCTCTATAAAAAAGTTTGTTGTTTCTGTATGATGTTGTCTAAGTAATACTGTTTGCAACTGTATTCTTTACAAATGCTGATGATAAAATGAATGCATTAATTCAAGTTGGAGAAAATGTACAGAAATAGTAGTTCCTTGCCAACTCATTTTTACTGTTTTTTACAGAAGTTGCTTTGACTTCTATAAAAATCCAATATAAGGCTCATTAGTTTATCATTGCCTAAGTATTTTCAAAGGCAAGTATTTTCTTTATCTCAAAATTTACCTTCAATAGTGATGTTCATAATTTTGTGTTGTTGACAGTTTGAGTAGCAGATGTTCACTCACCTTGTGGATTAACAGAAATTATAGGTCTTTCAGTTTGGAATTCTCAGTTGCACTTTTCTTGTTCCTTCAGTATTCTGTTGTGCTTTTCTTGTTCCTTCAGTATTCCGTTAGACTTTCTAACTTGTTAACTGTGGTCCGAAAAAACCGCCAAGTTCTTCCCCATTACTTTTACCTACTTCAACCCACGCCTATATCAGAACCTCACAACTGGTATTCCTTCTTCTGGGGCCTTTCAAACCCATCTTTGGTTTGCAGTCTATTTTTACCTTTCCCTGCTTAAAGAGTTTTTAGTGGTTCCCTCTTAGCTGAAAAAAAGAATACAAAACTCAGCATGGCTTTACAAGTTTCTTCATAATTTGCTGTAGCTTACCTTTGAGGTTACATTTTTTTACTTTTTGCTATCCCTAAAGCACACACTCATATGTATACATCTTCCTCACCCTAACACAGATTGAGTTGTTGTTTATGTATTTGAATTTCTTAAACCTTCAGTCTTCTCACCTCTGGGCCTTTGTAGTTCGTTCAACAGATGTTAACTGCATGCCTGCTGTAGGCTAGACACTGTGAGAACTGTGGAGGATACAGCAGTGATAAATAAAAGCTGACCAACAGAGTGCCTGCCGTCACCTTCTGATTGGGGTTGGATTACTGACAATGCGGAAAACAAATATAAACAATATTCTGTTGTTGTAACAAAGTACTGTGAAGAGAAATAAAGCAGAATAAGGGGGTAAAGAACTGGGATTAGGAAACTACCTTTTTGTTTGCTTGTTTTTTTTGTTTTGTTTTGTTTTGTTTTTTTGAGACAGAGTCCCTCTGTCGCCCAGGCTGGAGTGCAATGCCGCAATCTTGGCTCACTGCAACCTCTGCCTCCCCAGTTCAAGTGATTCTCTTACTTCAGCCTCCCAGGTAGCTGGGATTACAGGCTTGTGCCACCAGGCCTGGCTAATTTTTGTATTTTTAGTAGAGATGGGGTTTCACCATTTTGGTCAGGCTGATCTCGAACTCCTGACCTCGTGGTCCTCCCTCCTCAGCCTCCCAAAGTGCTGGGGATTACAGGCGTGAGCCAGCGCACCCTGTGGGAACTACTGTTTTATATGGGCTGGTTAGAGAAGGTGACATGTAAGAAAAATACCTAAACGAAGAGAAAAGTGCGTTGGCCCTGAGGCATGCTTAGAGAAAATCCAGGGGTCCGTTGAGGAGCCTCATGAGTTAGGCTAAGAGCGGAGGGAGATGAAGTCAGTGGGGAGGGCAAGCAGTGGCACATCCAAGGCTTGTAGGCATGGTAAGACAATTGGGTTTTAGTCTGAGATGAGAAGCTACTTATTGGAGGAATTTGAGAAAAGGAGGGACAAGGTGTAATTTGTGTTTCAAAGGACTATTCCAGCTGCTTGCCTGAGAATAGAATAGACTTTTGAGGGCAGTGGGTAAAGCAGAGATTCCAATAAAGAAGCCTTTGTAGTTCGAGTTAGAGATGAAAGTGACTTGGAGTAGTGTTGAAGGTGCCGAGAAGTAGTCAGATCATGGATTTTTTTGAAGGTAAAACTGATAGGAATTTTGACAGATTTGGTGTGATATGTGATGACGTCAAGCAATTGGAGTTGTCATTTATTTACACTGTTACAGGAGCAAATTTGGGAAGAAAGTCAAAAAGTTGGATTTAGAAGTGTAAAAGTTGACAGCAGATGTTGAATGGGCATTTGGTTATAACAGGAATTAAGTGAAAAAAAGGACCCTAGAATATGTAGAATTAGGAATTGTCATTATATCAAAAGCTTTTTGAGCCATGAAACTGGATGTATCATCAAGAAATTGGATATAAGTATAGAAGAAAAATTGAGGACTAAGCCTGGGGTGCTTCACCATGCAGCAGGAAGAGGAGGAGGATCCAGCAAGGAAGAGCAAGGGGAGGAGCCCCTGGTGGTGGGAGGGGCAGTGGGAGGAGAGCTGGGAGCCAGTCCTGAAAGTCCCACTTAGACCTTATAGGTAAAAATAGGAAATAATCAGCCATTTGATTTGGCAAGTAGTGGTCATAGGTCACCTTGCCAGTCCATTTTGTTTTTTTGGAATAGTGGGGTTAAAAGTGTCACTAGCATGGGTTCAAGAAAGAATAGCACAAGAGGAAAAAGAACTGGGATTTTTTTCCCCCTAAGATTTTATTATTTATATAAATAATCCTTCCAGTACAGTGACCTCTCAGTTCTTTTATATTACTTCACCTCCTTTGATCGGGTCTTCCACTCCACCTCAGTCACCCAGCCTCGTGGTAGTTCCTTAGACCTTTTTACCACTAAAGATACCTTCCTAAATAGGCAGTGGCAGAATGTCCAGTAGTGAACATTTCCCTTCTTTTCGGTGGAGGAGATGCTGCATAAATTGGGCAGAGTTAATTAACTTGTGCATATATACTTGAAAGATAAGTCTCTTGAAGTAGAATTACTAGATTAAAGAGTAAGTGCATTTTAAATTTTAATATTCATATTAAAATTTCTAAGTTACCTTCCAGAAAATTTGTACCAGTTTACTGTCCTCCTGGTATTGTACGAAAATGCCTATTTCTCAACAGGCTCTCAAACCCTGGGTATTATCAAACTTAAATCTTTGCTTCTTCTAATAGGCCTTTTTTTTTTTTTAAAGCCCTTTAATTACAAAAATGTGAGTAAAATCTCTTGGTTTTTGTAACTATTTGTTATTTTAGATCAGTTTTTATATTAAGGAGCTTTGTGATACTTATGTAACATAAGATACTTTTGTGACATAAGAACTTTATTTTTATCTTTAATGTTCACATCTTGAACTGGTTTTATATTCTTTTAATGAGAAATATTCCATTTACATTATCATATAAATAATGAATAAGTTGTTTTTTTGGAAAGATAGAATAAATTCTTTTTTGGAAAGATAACGTTTTGTGTATTTTAATGATTTTGTGCCCATTTTGTTAGGTGTTGAATGGCAAAAAAAACCTCTAGTCCTGGCTTGAGCATTCTAGTGGAGTAGGGAGTAGAGAGGGGCAGACTTTTGGCTTAATATAGACTTTCATAAGGAAATGTAAATATTTTCTAGTTTTCTATCTGCTAAAAAGACTGATAAATCTGATTAAAGATAGTAACTCCTCTTTGTGATGCAGTTCTCATTTTTAAAATAATTTTGGAGATTTTAATGTTTCATCAGTTTGCGTAACTGTACATGTAACTAAATAGTAAATCAGTTTATATCTTTTCATATTTGGGTTTCAAGACAATCTGCTATACTTCCTTGTTTTTTACCAACAAGCATGCAAACGCAGAGAAGCTTTAGCATTATAAGGGCAGTTGATACTTGTTTCTTTTCCAAAAACGGTTCAGTAATGTAATTATACTGCAAAAGTAATAAGGGTTTTGAGATAATCACACACCACTTACTAGTAGAGTCAAATAGTATTTTACCTGGAGAACTTGTTTACTCTGAAAATAACACCAATTTAATTTCAGGTATTTCTTTGATTTTGATAATCAGTTTACTTTAATCCTTTTTGTTTCCTGGTCACAAAATAAACTATGCAATAACTAGGCAAGAGTTATTTCTCTGGTTATATGTAGGTTTCTATCTAAGTCTAAATTGGTTGCCTTCAAATGTCTACTTTTTTTTCTTCTTGATCCAACCTAGTTCTAGGGTTTTACCAATTTTATCAACCTTTTTCTTACTCTCAGCTTTTGGTTTTGTTGATTTTTCTCTATTCTGTTTTATTGATGTCTGCTTTTATACCTTTCTTACTATATTTAGGTTTAATTTTATTTGGGGGGATCTTAAGGGTAGAAGATCAGTGATTTGAGACCTGTCTTTCGTACCTCTGAGACTTTTCTTTTAAGGATATAAATTCCTCTCTAAGTAATGCTTTAGCTGTATCCCACAAGTATTATTATGTTGTATTTTCGTTATCATTCAGTGCAAAAGTTTTTCCTTTGTAATTTCTTCTTTGACCCCTGTTTTATTTCCAAACATTTCCAAATATTTGAGACTTTTCTATTTAACATATGGTTACAGATTTCTAATTTATTACACTCAGAAAGTATTTGATAAGATGGTAATCTTTTTTAATTAAATAACTTTTTGATAGCCTAGCATGTGGTCTGTTTTGATGAATGTTTCACGTGCTCTTAAAAGAATATGTATTCTGCAGTAGTTGGGTGTATATTCTATGTCATTTATAGATGAAGATGGTTGAAAATATTCAGCTCTTCTCCTCTGTCTACTTTTTTTTTTCTTTTCTCCAGTTTCGTGAGTTACTGAAAAAGGTGTGTAAAAATCTCCATTCACCTATTTTAAAGATGTACACACCAGTGTGTTTTTCTTGATGGGACTGAAAGGGTGAAAGAATTTGGTGTACATATGTACATGCATTCATATTTATGTATGTATCTGTCTATAGCTTACACAACCTGTACGAACATGGTTTGCATCATTAAAGAGTTTTACTCTTTATTTCATATGGTAGTAACTTTCTCCTTGTTTTAATTTTGAGGTCTTTATTTTTTTCTCCCAAAATGCCAGTTATTTCTTGCAGCATATTTTCTATAAAGATAGCACTAAGCAGTATCGCTTACTTGCCTTAGAGAGACTTTTGGAAAGGTAGCAATTATTATTTTAATTATGTGGACATGCAAGGCACATGTTCCTTCTTTCTCTTTTTGTATTTTATGTGTTTAACCATGTATGAGCCAGTTACCTGCAACTGCGTGTCATTGCAAGTTCAATTTGTGGTCCCAAAAGGCACCATACCAAAAGAGACTAATTCTGTTCCCTGCCTACAAAATGCACCCTGTTTGCTAGTCATGATCTTGTCAGTATAGGCTTTTATTTACTAAGAATAGTAGGGCAAAAAATTATGAAATTATTTATTAACATTACCAAAAAATAGCATTATGTATAAACCTGTCTCTCTGCACACAAGCACACATTATGGGAATGCTTCTCAGTTACCAGCTACCATCCTTCCTCCTTCCATTAATCCTCATTCATTTAGTTGGAAAGTAATAAATGATATTCTTTCTTAGTCAAGACTTTATATGGATACGTATTCTATGATCTTTTGTAATCTCAGAAGAAACTTTGAAAACACAAAAACGGTGAAATTGGAGGAGACTTATGCTGGATCATGCTGATATTAAGATTGAGAAAGTAGAGATGAGGGATCCTGTATTTTGTTTTCACTATAATTTTCCCTCAGTTTTCATAGGAAGTGGGAGGTAAAAGATTTCCCTTGGGGAGATAGAATACTAAGCTGAAAGGGCTGGACTAAGGAGTAGTTTACCTATATTACAGAAATTAAGTGATTTCAGGCAGCTGAAGTTCGTTGATGTCTCATAATTTAAAACAGACTTTGGCACACAAAATGCACACAGACCTAGACATTTCATAAAGTGTTGAAATAGCAGGTCCTTTTACTTTATGGTGAGTAAAGTTGTCTGTTTATTTTCTCTGTATGTTTACTTTACAGGAATTTGAGAACTTGAATACAGATCAGTTTTTAACATATAGCTGATCTCTTTATATACATAGAGGTCAGTACTATAAAAGTATATGATTGATCTAATAGATTATGACAATTTCTACCTGTGGGCTTCGAAATTTAAAGTTGTTAGGAATATTATGACATTTGAAAATATTCATCAAAACAAAAGTAATTTTCATTTATTTTCAAAAAATGCTACAGATGTTAATGTTATGGAAATTTAGGATAATTTAGGCAGGAGAATGGCTTGAACCCTGGAGGCGGAGGTCTCAGTGAGCTGAGATTGCATCACTGCACTCTGTCCTGGGCGACAGAGCGAGACTCCATCTCAAAAAAACAAAACAAAAAAAAAAAAAAAAAAAAGGTTTGCATTTCATGTTCCCCCAAGGTTCTTTTCTGTCTGATACCATATACATTTGACTCATAATTAACTGGGTATTAATTATAACCTGAAAATGTTGAGTTAATGAATGAGTTGGTAAGAGACATAGTGACCATAAAGTAATTTTATCTTTGGTTTAGTTCTTTAACCAAATTGTTCATGAACTGTTGGTACTGCATTTATTTAGTTCTTGACCAAACATTGATTATTGAAATGTATGGTATTGTTGGCCTCCTTTTTATTGGGAGAGAAGGAGAGGTATTAAAAGATGTATTAAAAGACATCTAGAGAGAATGCACTGGTTCCTTGATAGAGCTGTAATGGGAAAGAGTATCTCTCATATAAAGAAAGGTGTTGCTACTGATTTCTACCTTGCACAGCCATCTTAATCTGAATGGGAAATCTGTCTGGGGACCCAGAGTGCAGTAATTAGCAGTCTCTTCAGAGTGTCAGAGCAGAATTACCATTGTAATGGTTTAGCTGCAGGATAAAAGGATTGAATTTGGGACTGCCTGTCTGCCAACCTAAATGAGTTGCCATGGGAATTTTCATATGTGAGAGGCATTTACTTAAAGCAATTTGGCGGGTTTGAATAAACTCATAAATTATAGGTTTGAAAGAAGCCAGTCGTTGCTTTCTCTCATATAGGCAAAACTGTATAGAAGGCTGATAGCTTCATAAATTCTTAATGAGAATGAGTTGATCCATGTTCCCATGCAGGCAATCAGCTTATTCACGCTTGTTTTTTTCACTAAATATGGTATAATAAGCACATTTGAGGAAAGACATTTTGTTTCAAGTCTCTAGAGGAAAAAAGTGACAACTCTAGACATAAATTTTCCATCTTAATTTAAATTTATCTTCAGATAATGCTATTATAGTGATTCTTTGTTTGCTTAAACAAACATTAACAGGACACTTACTTTAGTTTTACTCAGTGCATGTAGTAAATATATATTTTTATATTTGCGTCACAGTTTTTCTCACAAAGCAAGAACATTTAAAGCCCTTTTAGAAAATAAATAAGATGCTTAGGTTTACAAACTGGGTTATTCAGGTTGCATGTAAATACAACTTGCAGATCCATGGGTTCCTTACTCAATGGATTCAACCAATGAGGATAAAAAATACTCAGCAAGGGGGAAAATTCCGGAGTTCCAAAGAGCAAAACTTAAATTTACATCCTTCAAGCACTGCATTGAATCCACATGAATGAAGTGATATGTGGGCATTGCATTAGGTATTATAAATAATCTAGAGATGATTTAAAGTATACTGGAGGATGTACATACGTTATAGGCAAATACTGTGCCATTTTATATCAGGGACTTGAGCATTAGTGGATTTTGGTATTTGTGGATTTTGGTGTTCTGAAACCAATTCCCCGCAGATAATGTGGGACAACTGTTCTTTCAGAGAGAGCCTCAGCTCTCCCCTGCCTCTCAAAAGAATTGGGTTTTGGTGTAACTGCTTTTTAGGGAGAAAATGTTCCTGCAAGTGTCTGATGTGATGAACATCACTTATGCTTTGTGACCTCACTCATCCTCAGTAATAGTCGTACTTACATTGGTGGTTTGTATCTGCCCTTCAGAAAAACACCCGAAGTGCAATTTAAGCAAAAAATTTTGAGACTATAAAATACTTTTAACAAAATAAACAAGGTCTTTTTGGACGTCTTAACATTGTCAAGCCACCAGGGTACAGTTTCATAAAGCAAATAATAGTTTGGTTGTTGCTAACCCTAGTGGCCTGAAAATGTAGATGTGTCTTTCAAAAACGATTCACCAGGGAAATGCAGGTATTTTGCGGGGAGAGAACAGTTGTTCAATTCAGATGAGAAAGAGTAAAATATTTTTTAAAGTACAATAAATTTTTTGTTTGTATATTAATCTTTACTGCTCAGTGTGTAATCAATCACACATTAGTAAAATCTGATTAAAATCCTATAGCTCTGAGATTACTGTTGAACCATTAATAAAACTTGACTCATTGACAGATAATATCCTAAAATCTCATTTAAGTGTAGAATACAAATCATGTAGTCCCTACCAGAGATCTCTGTAATTTATGCAGAGCTCCTTGAAATCAAAGCCATAACCTTTACATGCTATGTGTAGATACTCTGATGAGTGTTCGCTGCTTTGGGAAAAATGATGGTGGAGAAAAGCACTTGCAGAAATTTAATGGTGCTGATTTTCTTTCTTGCGAAAAGGGACAGTTCTGAGTAAAATTCAGTTCCATATCAGGATTGTAATTTTTATATTTCATCTCCGTGTTTAAGGTTTATTCTGCATTAGGACAACAGGTGCATTGTCCTAATTAGAGTTTTCACAAATAATTAAAAGTACCATATATTTGGGTGGCAGTACATACAGACAGATTAACAATTCTTAGTTTGCCAAGGTATAGGTTTTAAGAGTTCCCTCAACATTATACCATGTTTATCTAAATTATTGAGCAGCAATATAAAGCTGTGTTTACTGTCTGTCTAGCTGTAATGTTGCCTGGCAGTGACTCTGGCTTCTTAAAAACAACCGAGGGCTTTTCCCTAAACTTGGAGGTTTAGTTTGATGAGATTCCTTGATGATTAAAAAAAAAAAAAAAAAAAAAAGTCTTGTTTCTGGTAACTGTGAACAAGCTTTCCCAAATAGAGACTCTGTATGAATAACATCCTCCTCTTCATTCTTGTAAGGATTTATTGAAGAATCGCTTCTTTCAACACAAAGTTTTTTTCAGGTTAACAGAAAATTTACACAGCTTGTGATTCTAAATTTTAAGTGTTGCAAATATTTAAAAAGGGACCTTGGACATAGAATAATAGGGCCTAGGAAATATTTATTAAATTAAATATTTATTCCCTAGGAAATATTTTTGCAGTTTATATCGGAAGTCCTTTTACTTTAACTTGGTATTTCATGCATCCCTCAGAATTTGCATGTTGAGTTTATGACATTTTATAATTGCTTGTACCTGTTAATTTTATATTAATGTAAAGTATTAATCTAAATATGTAATTATATTAAATATTAATATTTATATTCCATAAACTTCTCATTGGTTGGGATAATGCATTTTAGTGTTTGGGTTTTTAAAAATAATTTCTTTATTAAATATATGATATTCTACACAGATACTGTAAAATTCATTTCAATACATAGTAATTTTTAATTAATTATTTAATAGAAAAATAGGCAAGTGATTTCTCATTGTATTTTCTTTAGTTCAATTATTTTCATACATCCCTTTAATTTGTTTTCATGCCCTTCTGATGGTGGGTAAGTAGCATCATGTTCCTTATATATAGGCAAAGTATTTGTAATCATTCACTTTTATATTAGTGTGCATTGAACGTGAATTGGCAAAAGTGTTAAGAAAATCACGTCCCTTACTATATTTAATTTGCTTATGTTTTAACTCATATTTAATTTTTCTTTACCACATTTCAAATGTTTTACTGTTTTGATATTTATAAATAAAATTAAGGTAGTAACCATTGTGACATTTTAATAGTATATTAAATAATTCAAAAATCACATGTCCCTTACTGTATTTAATTTGCTTGTCTTTCAACTCACATTTAATTTTTCTTTACTACATTTCAAATGTTTTAATGTTTTGACATTTATAAGTAAAATTAAGATAGTAACTTGTGACATTTTAATAGTATATCAGATGATTCAAATAAACATTTTAGTGTTAAGATTATTTCAGGTAAGCTTTTGGTAGCTTATTCTAGCTTGATTTTCATCTATATTTTTAATAACTGAATTTTGAAAGTTTTGGAAGTGACTGTTAACATTATTCTGCTTATTCATCACAAGACTCCTTTATGGGAATTAACTCTGAAACCATATCGCTGAATTATATAAGTAGATGTGTTTTGTTTTTTGATTCTTTTAACCTTTAAAGCCTATGTGGAGAAGAACTTAATCTTTAATGTATACATAAAATATAATAGTATATATCAAAGTATTTTTAGTTAGGCCTTTAAATGATACAGCGTCAGCTTATTTTTAGTAACCTTTGTAGAATATAATATTTCTGAGCAAGTTAGCTAATTTAGGAATTAGCTTACTTTGTGACAGTAATTTATTTTGTGAATTTTGTGAAGGAGATTTCAATTTAAATAAAAATACTTTGATTTTTTAATTTAGCATTTGTAGAATTATAACATACCTGGGAATATTTCTTTTAATTTAAGCATTGAATGATAGACAAAAGAAATTCATCTCACAAACTTCTGTTGAAAAACTGCTATTTACAAGGTTGGAAATCAAGATTTCAAGTATATACAGAGACTTAGATTTTTGTAATGTAAATGAGAATATGACAAAATTACTGTGTTTTTAATTCCTGTTTTGATTACTTGATGTTTGCTCTTCAGAAGTGTCATGCTCTAAATAGAATTAAAGTATCTCATTTCTAATTTGTTCTTCCTGGACAGTCTCATCTGTACCCATGCCTCCAGTTCCCACTGCAGTGGTAATTATTCTTCAGTGTGCTTCTAATCTGGAATTCCAAATCAACCAGCCATTTAACACCTCCATCTGGATGCCACATAGGCATCTCATACATATTATTTTGAAAACTAAAATCACATTCTTCCTTGCCCTCCCTGTATAGCAATTCTAACCTTGTTTTCTCTGTAGAATGATAGTTGTTGCCTAGGACTCATCCATCTTTCTTCCACCTCTTTCTCTCCTTCCTTGACTTCTTCCCATCTATATCATCACCAAGTTCTGTCTGATTCTACCTCCGAATAGCACATATCTTTTCTCTTGTCACAGATGGAGTAGGTCTGTTACCTGGGGTGCTCCCTCCTATCCCTTTCCTACCAGAACTGTTTTTTTAATATAAAGAAATGTCATCACACTCCGTGTTTTAGGTTTTCATTGGCTTTCTATCATTCCATGGTAAAAATGCATGGTATTCATAGCTTATCTTCATCTAACGTGTGCCTGCCTTTCCAACTTTGTTTCGTGTCATTGCTCTTTTACATGCACATGTATTAAATAACTCACAGTTTTTAGAACACTCTTTGTTGATACAGTATATTTTGGCGATCTCCAGAAAGACCTCTATGATATGTATTCTGTACTGATACTGTAGTAAAATGCATTGTCTATGATAGTAGTACAGAATTATTAGAATTGAATTTTTGTTTGTTTATCACCTTGTTCCTGACTGGGCATTTCAGCAACGTGCATGAAGTCTGTTTCATCTTAGTATCTCTCCCTCACTGCCTTGCACATACGTAGAAAGTGATGAGTAAGCATTTGTTGAATTAATGATTGAATGTCAACTAGCCCCTTAATAAAGCACTCCTTCCTTGCTTTTCATAGTAATAATGGAACCTAAAAATACATTCATGTAAAATCTTCTGCAAGTCACTTACCCTTTGTGCCTCATTTTTTTAAACATCTCATTTGATTGTTCTGCTCTAAATTAATTAATAATTTATGTATGTGTGATGGTCACACGCATACATAAGCATACCGAAAACTATGGAATTTTACACTTTAAACAGGTAAATATAGTGGTATTTAAATTATGGAAATAAAGCTTTTTAAAAAAAAAAAAACAACAAGATGTTAAGAGGACCTGGAGCAGTGGCTCACACCTGTAATCCCAGCACTTTGGGAGGCTGAGGCAGGCAGATCATAAGGTCAGGAGTTCAAGACCAGCCTGACCTACATGGTGAAACCCTGTCTCTACTAAAAATAGAAAAATTAGCCGGGCGTGGTGCCATGAGCCTGTAAACCCAGCTACTCAGAAGGCTGAGGCAGGAGAATCGCTTGAACCTGGGAATCAGAGGTTGCAGCAAGCTGAGATTGTGCCACTGCACTCCAGCCTAGGCAACAAAGTGAGACTCTGTCTCAAGAAAAGAAAAGATTGTAAGAGAACATGGCTAATTTGGTAGGGAACTGAAAAGAAGGCATGTGTGGCACCCAATGAGTAGACTTCACATGTTTAAGGATCTTGATCTTATCTGAGGAGCACTGGGCAGTACTGAAGAGTTGTAAGAAGAAGTAAGCCAGATTTATTTTCACTTTGTCGAGATCACTCTGGCTGCGAGGTGAGAGAACATCTGAACAGGCCACAGTGGATGTGTGAAAGGAGACCTGGAGAGTGAGAGTTGAGTTAGAACTGGGTGAAACTTGTATAACTGGATGGATAGTGGTGTACTTAACTGAAATTAGAGAATATGGTTGCTGACTGGGTAATTTATAAAGAAAAGAGGTTTGACACTCAGTTCCACAAGGCTGGGGAGGCCTCAGGAAACTACAATCATGGGGAAAGGCACCTCTTCACAGGACGGCAGGAAAGAGAGTGAGTGCCTTTCGAAGAGGGAGGCCCCTTATAAAGCCATCAGATCTCATGAGGACTCGCTCAGTATCAGGAGAACACCCCCCAACCCCTGTGATTCAGTTATATCCTCCTGGTCCCACCCTTGACGTGAGAATTATTACAATTCAAGGTGACATTTGAGTGGGGACACAGAACCAAACCGTATCAGACTGATTTTGAGGTATTATGTCAGAACATAATGTAATGGCTGTGTGTTGGAGACAGAAAGTGCAAAGGAAATGTAGGAGCAAAACCACGAGAGTGAAATGGAGCCAGGCGGAGGGAGTGATGTTAGATAGCAAGACTTGATAGGCAGTGTCAGAAGTGTCTTTCTAAGGTCAAGAAAGACAAACACTCTGGTGTGGTTTTGTAAAGATTGTTCCTGACTGTGATGAGAAGTGTTGTGGAGGAGTGGTGATGAATAGGAATGAATCTTAAGTTTGGAGTTAACTGAAGAAGCATCTGGAGATGCACTGTCATTGTGGATGTGAGGTGAAAGATAGCAGCAGCTTGAAGAGAGATCAGCAGTCTGTTTTTTTGTTTGTTTGTTTTTAAGGGTGAGAAAGCTTGATTACGTTTCATTGTCAGTTGAAAGGATAGACTGGACATGGTATAGTTCATGAGAAGTCATAATTGCTCATGAGAAAAGTTCTGAGAAGGCAGCCACATAAGAGACGGTCCCCTGCACCCTAGCAGGAGGAGGCAACCCAGAAGAGTTTAGATTTGACCAGAGAAGTGTGGGAGGAGAGGCCAGAGAGGTTGAGGGTGAGTGGACTTGAGGTTGTTAATGACAAAATTTGAGCAGAGCCAGTGTCATTTTCCTCTGAAGTCCTGGAGGGGATATGCAGGAAGTGGACAGGAAAGGTTAGGAAAAGACTTGTAGAAATGTCCGGGATAAAATGCACTGTACTTAAACTGTATGCCAGTGCTGTGAATAACTTAAGACTCAGTAAAAGACCAGCAGCTAATAAACTCACTTCCTGAAAACACTGCATTGGGTGTGGTGTCTCATGCCTGTAATCCCATCACTTTGGGAGGCTTAGGCGGGCGGATCTCTTGAGGCCAGGAGTTTGAGACCAGCCTGGGCAACATGATGAATTCCCATCTCTGCTAAAAATATAAAAAATTAGTTGGACATGGTGGCGCACACCTGTAATTCCAGCTACTAGGAGGCTGAGGCACAAGAGTCATTTGAACCCAGGAGGCAGAGGTTGTAGTGAGCCAAGATTATGACACTGCACTCCAGCCTGGGTGACACAGTGAGAATCTGTCTCAAAAAAAATAAATAAAAACTCCCTCCTCAAAAAATAAAGACAAAAATACTGTATGGTGTTCTTTACTTGTCTGTGGTTTTTAAATGAACATATATTAATATGCAATAGTAGTAATGTTTCACTTTGTTATTCTCCCTCTTGAAAAAAATTACCTTCTTTTATAATTGAATACTTTACTGTTTTAAGTATCTGTTTGTATTTGTTGAACAAATATTTCTTAACATTATGTATACCAGGAATTCAATTGTATACTTTTCACAGTCAAATTATGAAATCTGTTTTTTAATAAGTGAAGAGGTATGCTCCTAATACCATGTAGTCAAATCCATTAAAAGTTCTTTCATGGGAAATTAGGAGAGTTTCAAATTCATAGTGTCTTAGTTTGATTTCTGTTCCTTATAACAATACCTGAAACTGGGTAATTAATAAAGAAAATGAATTTATTTCTTAGTTATAGAGGCTGGGGAGTCCAGGGTCAAAAGGCAGCATCTGGTGAGAACCTTCTTGCTGGTGGGGACTCTGCAGTGTCCTCAGGCAGCACAGACACCACATGGTGAGGAGGTACGTGAGATAATGTGTTCGCCCGGGTCTGTCTTCCTCCTCTTATGAAGCTTAATTCATTAAGGGACCGATCCATTCATGAGGGCAGAGCCCTCATGATCCAGTTACCTGCCACATTGAGGATTAAGTTTCAACATGAGTTTTGAAGGGGACATTAAAATCATAGCACACGGTAACAAAGCTACTTTTTCCTATAGGAATTTCAGTAATCAAAGATTTCAGGGGAAGCTATATAGTTATTATTATAAAACCAAGTTATAACAGGGCAAATCCAGAGTTGAATTACTTCTAACTCTGGTACCAGACCAGTTGCCTTTTTTTCACCACTAACAAACTGTTTCTTAAATATTTGTACAAAATATGTAAAGCACCAGCCACCCCAACAAAGAACGGCTTACGTTGGAGAACAGGGGCATGAATCAGATTTTAACCCGTAATGGCTAGCCGGTGTGAATGTTGTTACCTAATTCATTGATTCCTGATTCCATTTCTTCTCATGAAAACTCATCTGTTAGAAAAATATCAGTGCTTGCGTATCTGTGTGTGTAAGGGTATAGGAAAACACAAAATCAGTTTCTCCTACTATACTCTCACAACACCGAGTACTTCTGTGATCTGTGGTCATCAAAATTTGTAGGGATTTCTCCCCACCATCAGCAGCCAGTCGATTCTGACTCCTCAGCAGACACCAGCTGGGTGTCCTCTAATTCAGTCCTGTTCTGACGCTGTCTACCTGGAGATAGCATTAGGTCTCACAGGTTGAGGCCTCCAGTTCCACAAGACTTCTCCCACTTCAGGTACCAGTCACAAGTAGTAGGTTGAAGCCTATCCTTTTTGCTTACCTTACTTTATTCTAGCTTAGCCTACTCTGAGGTTCAAGATTTTAGTAATTTGTGTTGAAGATTTCATTACATATCTGATGAAACAACAAAGTAAAATAAGACAGGCAGCAACCAAAATTAATTACCTCCTCTGGTGTTACCACCATGACTACATCTGAAAATAGTTTGGGTATAAGTGAAACTAGCAGTCGTGACTTAAAATTACTTTAAATGCCACGTAGTTTTCTACCTCTACTCTTCTTTGAGGTTGTCAAGATTGTGCTCGGTAGCTTAGAAATCTCATGAATATCTCCTGGTGAAAAGCATTTGCTTTGAAAAGTCAGAATCACTTTGAAAAGTACTTCATTACTATGATGAATACATTATACAGCATTACCTTGAAAGTCTTGCAAGAGCAATTGGAGTGAATTAACGGTTTAATCACAGAGCTTCATGAGTAAGTTTAATACTCACAGTTAACTCCTTGAAATTGTATGCAAAATTTTTTGCTTAAACAGTTGACTCTTGAACATAGTAGGGGTTAGGGGAACCACCCCCGCATGCAGTTGAAAATCCATGTATAATTTTGACTTCCCAAAAATGTAGCTGGCTATTGACTGGAAGCATTGCTCTTAACAGTCAATCAACACATATTTTGTATGTTACTTATATTGTATACTGTTTTCTTACAACAAGCTACAGAAAAGAAAATGTTATTAAGAAAATCATAAGGAAGAGAAAATATATTTACTATTCAGGTAGAAGTAGATTATCATAAAATTCATCATCTTCATACTGAGGAAGGAGAGGAGGAGGAGGGATTGGTCTTGCTGTTTCAGGGTTGGCAGAGGCAAAAAAATGTCCATAAAAAGTGGACCTGCACAGTTCAAGCCCATATTGTTGAAGGGTTCAGCTGCATACTCATGTTTTCTGGAGAAGTAATCTATAGTTACCATAAGATCCTTAAAGCTGTTTGTGATTATTTCCTCATGCCGTTTCATTTGGTCTTCCACTGCACCCCGTGCAGACTCCCATCATAGTACCAGTTACACTTCATTTAACTTACTTTACCTTTCTATCTGAAAGCTCATTCTGAATATATATGAGTTTAATATATTTCCATTCTCAGAACTTTTTGTCAGGCAATCATCAAGACATCTTACAGGTTCACCCCACCTCTAAGCCCCTTCCCCACCACTACCACTACAGTGGGTGTACTTTTCTTAGTTTTTGCCTCTCTGTCTCACCTCTCAAAACTAAGAGATTTTTAGATAGTCATAATTTTCAGGTTTTTTTTTCTTTTTTCTTTTGAGACAAGGTTTCACTCTTGTTGCCTAGGCTGGAGTGCAATGGCGAGATCTCGGCTTACTGCAGCCTCTGCCTCCTGGGTTCAAGTGATTCTCCTGCCTCAGCCTCCCAGGTAGCTAGGATTATAGGCATGCACCACCATGCCTGGCTAATTTTGTATTTTTAGTAGAGATGGGTTTTCACCATGTTGGTCAGGCAAGCCTCGAACTCCTGACCTCAAGTGATCCACCCACTTCAGCCTCCCAAAGTGCTGGGATTACCGGAGTCAGCCACCATGCCTGGTGCAGGTTCCTATTTATCTTTTCTTATAGAACAAGGATCTCTTAAACTCCCAATTGGTATTTATATGTCCCACCTTCCAGCCCAACCATGTAATCTAATAATATCGATCTAAAATAACAATCAACTTTGGAGGTCTCTTTTTTTAAAATCTATAAAATGATGTGGCTCTAATGCTAGTATGCAGCCTGAGTTGTGAAACATATAAATCTTTCAAAAGTTTATCATGCCTGTTAAGCTTACTATTAATAAAACACAAATTATTTCACCCTGTATTTAGCATTGGAAGAAATAAGTACTTATTATTGAGACTTGGCTTTTGTTTTTCTGAGGTTATTACTGCTTTTAAATGGATCTGTTTGTACCTTGTTGAAGAGAGGCAGAACATACTGTCTTAAGGTAAAAATCTTTGTTAGTATACAGTTTTAATGGAGGAGGGGCATCGTGTTTGGGTGTTTTAAGCTTTTCTGGTTAAGTAAAGTGCCTCACACTTTCTGTCTACCTTGCTTTATCTGTGGAAAGTTGTTGATTGGTTAAACAGGAGTTGAGAACTGAAAAAGGGGACAGGCTGTAATACAGATTTAGAAACTGCAAGAAGCACCTTTTACCTCAGGGCTGGAATAAAAGACAAGAAACTGTGTAATGATGGAACCAAGACTTTGTTCCCTGACTTTGTGCCACTTGGCTAATGCAGGAACCTCAGGAACTCAGAGGAGGGGACCCTGGCTGACTGCTTCTGGTGTGCATGGAGGGAAGGGGCTGTATAGTGAGGCTGGTTCTAGTGCTGGGAAAGAAGCATGGAGCCAGGAGACAGCTGCCTTTGGCAAATGCGTAGCTGAAAGGAGCACACACAGAAAGGAGAACATCTCTCTTCCCTCATCCAGCTCTTCAGGGTCAGCCACTTTAACCACCCACACTATGCCTCAGTTAAGAGAACCTCACAGAAAACCAGCTGGCAAAGTAGTAGTAGTTGTAGAGCCCTGCATCAAGCATTGGAAAGCATATGGCAGGTCAGTTTGGAGCTTAGTAACTGCCACATCATCTTGGAGAAAAATTTAGAAAATAATATGAAAGCATATTTTTCTACCAGCTGTATAGGATAAATTGGAGTGAATTGACCAACCAGATTAATCAGCTATCTACTTGACATCTCCAGTTAGGTGTTTAAGATAAATATTTCAGATGTAACCTTTCAAAGGAGAACTTCTGATTCCGCATTCCTCGACTTTTATCATCTCATTACCCGGAGCCACCATCTACTTTATTGCTTAATTCAAGAACCTAAACAACATGGTTTAATTTCTCCTTTTCGCTTACCATGTATATCCAGCTGATCATCAGGCCCTGGCAGGTTATCGTAACTCTTCTCATCTCTTGTTGATTGGTTTGTCCTCTACCCCAGTCCAGTTCATCCTCTTCTGTTGCCTGGACCGTATTAAAGCTCATGACCCATCTCAGTGATCATGATGAAGCCCCCGGCAGTCCATCCACAAACTAGCAGAATGAGGCTTTAAAGACAAATGTTGTTTTGTCACTTCCTTCTTGAAAACCGCTTTATTTAAATTAAATCAATCAAGTTCTTTGGTACCTTCTGTCTGCCAAAGCCATCAGACCAGATCAAGGTGGTAATTGGTATCAAAATTCTTTATAAAATGTGGTCACTCTTCATTGTTTCTCTGCTATTTGTTATACTCTAAGTAAATTAGTCATGTATTTTTTCGTTTGGAAAACCTTTTCTATCCATTATTTCAAATTTATAGAAAAGTAATTCATTTTTAAGACTATATTGAGCACATTCGTTTTTGCAAGGCTTTGGTAGCTACAAGGAGCACGGGTTTATTGGTTATTGGTTAATTTATGGAATCAATTCATGAGAAGTTTATTAAAAACATCAAAAAATAGAAAAACTAAGATAGCACATGGCTATAGATGATTGATCACCCCAAAAATAAGCACCATTAATTTATGAAAGTAAGACCAGTATGTGTGAGAGCGCTTAGAAAAGCCTACACTCTGGGAGAAGACAGTGACTTGTGTTACTGAGAAACACAGGATGCTTCTAATAGGAGCCTTGGAAAGGAAAGCACCAGGTCTACTCTAGGGGATTGTGGACAGATGACTTTGACTAAAGCAAAACATTTGCAAGCAGGGTTGCTCATATAAATTATTGAATGTTCTGAATGCTAGAGAGTTTGGGCCTTTGTGATAGGCAGTGGTTCAAATTATTTTTTTAGTTGACGCAGTTTTAATGATTTGGAAATACACATTTGTTTCCACGCTGTGTTAATTACATTATTGTAGTTTTTGAAAAAATGTATATAGATTTAAAAATAATATAAATTTAAAATAAATTAATTATATAATATATACTACAATATGTATAATATAAATTTTAAAATACGATTTTTCTAACATGAGGTCTTTGATGAATTCAAAAGATACTTCCACTTAAAGGCATCATAAGACTGGAGAAAGTATAATGCAATAAATGGTTAAAACATGAGAACGGCTGGGCGCGGTGGCTCATGCCTGTAATCCCAGCACTTTGGGAGGCCGAGGCAAGTGGATCACCTGAGGTCAGGAGTTCAAGACTAGCCTGGCCAACATGGTGAAACCCTGTCTCTATTTTTTAAAAAAATACCAAAAATTAGCCGAGCATGGTGGTACCCTGTAATCCCAGCTACTTGGAAGGCTGCAGCAGGAGAATCGCTTGAACCTGGGAGGCAGAGGTTGCAGTGAGCCAGGATCATGCCATTGCTCTCCAGCCTGGGTGACAAGAGTGAGACTCTGTCCAAAAAAACAAACAAACAAACAAACAAACAAACCATGAGGACTTTTAATCAGGTGTTCTCTGGTTGGAAGCCATTTTTGCAGTGTGAACTTGTATAACTTTGGATAAGCTAGTTACCCTACCTGAACCTCAGGAATAATGTACTGCCAATACCACAGAATTTGTTAGGAAGCATAAATGATTATGAAGATCTAATGTCTAATTCTAGAAAAGTTGAACAGTGTGTATGTAACAGTAAACATTTGTATCCCTTTAACATAGCTGTTAAACATAGTTGATGATACACCTGTATTTTACTGCAATATGCCTAACTTTAAAAATGTGTATTTATACATCTTCATAATTCATCATTAATTGCAAGATTCCAAAATTTCAGAAAACTGTGTTTCTATTCTCTTCACCCCACTTAGTGTGAGTATTTTTCTCTTTGTTACAGATTGGATTATAGGAGTATCCCCCAGACTCTGCTGGGTGTTATAGAATCTATGGTATATTATCTTTCTATAAATCTGAAAAATTCTGAAATTCTCAAGGCACTTCCCCGATGCCACAGGTTTTAGCTATTAGGTGTATGTTGTATTTTTATGTTTCAAAAGTAAAGTGTTATTTGTTGTATTTTAATAATGTTTGCATAATATTTTCCATACAAATACAAGGGCAGTATTCATCTGCCCTGTGACTCAGTGACTCTACTCATAGGTATTTATCCAAGATAAAAACTTATTCACAAACAAGCCTTGTATGAGAACTTCCAGAGTGACTGTGTTCACATATCAAAAAAGTGGAAGCAATCAAATGTCTGCACAGAAGAGGTAAATAACACACTACTCAGCCATTAAATGAACTACGGTGACATGTAGCAGTATGGATGAGTCTGACAGCTGTTATACTGAGGGAAAGAAATTGAAGACAAAAGATTATACCTTCATTATCTGAACATCTAGTTGAGGCAGGTTAAATCAGATGGATGGTTAGGGCTTCAGGTACAAGGCGACTTTCTGGGTTTGTGGAAATTTCCTGTGTCTTCAGTGAAGCACTGTTTAGCCATAAAAAATAATAAGATCCTGTCATTTGCAACAGCATGGATGAAACTGGAGGCCATTATGTTAAGTGAAAGAAGCCAGGCACTGAAAGAGAATCTTGACATGTTCTTACTTTTTTGTGGGAGCTAAAAAAATTAAGACAATTGAACTCATGGAGATAGAGTGTAGAGTGATGGTTACCAGAGGCTGGGAAGAGTAGTTGGGAGGGTGGTTGGAATGGTTGGTGGATACAATAATAGAGTTAGAATGAATAAGATTTAATGTTCGATAGCACAACAGGGTGACTACAGTCAACAGTAATTTATCGTACATTTAAAAATAAGTGTAATTGGATCGTTTATAATACAAAGAAATTGTAAATGCTTGAGGTGATGGATACCCCATTTACCCTGATATGATTAATATGCATTGTATGCCTGTATCAAAATATCACATGTACCTTATAAATACATACATCTATTGTGTACCCACAAAAACTTTAAAAAAAAGTCCTGATTGGATATTGCCCTTAAGATCTTGGGAGTCAACTGCATGTGAATTTTGCTTCCAGTTTTAAAAATGATTCTTGAATATAGGGCAAGTACTTAGGAAATCAGAAGTTACAAGATTCCAGATAATTACTTGAATTCATATTACAAAATATGATTTTAATGACTCATGTTACAAATGTGAAAGTCAGTGTTCTGTCTCTGTAGGGGTGCTCATTCCTGATTAAGGTTCTATAGGGTACTTTGTGAACTATCTGGAGTTGACATGTACAACTTTAGGATGCCGTTTGATCAGTTGTTATTTTTGAGAAAAAAGAGGTCAGATAAACTGGTCTGAAGACTGCCTCATAGAAGTTCTAGTCTCTGGACTATAGAAGAAACTTAGTTTTCTCATCTGAACTTATATTTGAAAAAGAGGTGACATACACTTTCAACAGTGTTTAGGCAGGTACATGCTGCCAAACCGCATTGTCAAAACCAGGACAGTAAGGTTGAAATAACCACTTCGATATGAAAGTAATTCTATAATGAACCCTGTTGTTTCTTAAGACTATGATCATAGGATCATCTTCTGTGAATAGAGTGGTGGGGAGTGGTCAGGACTTGAGGGTGAAGCCCATCCTGGACTGAGAACACCTAGGATCAAATTCTAGCTCTGCCAACTAAATTCTGTGCTTCTCTGGGAGGCATTAGTGTACCCTGCGATAATGGTGGCTGTGCTCTGGTGTAATACACCGTCACCTCCAGCAACACCATATGGCAGACTACACCAGGATCTCCTCATGAAGCCTATGCTCTTATTTTTATTCTCTTAGGGTGATCTCTCCTCTGTTTTCATTATCCTGCACCCTGCAAATTACGCAAGTGTGCACACAGTGGTGTGCGCACACATTTCTTCCATCGTTTTCCTCTGTGGCTTTCTCCCATGTTTGGCAGTCCATTGCTAGATAATGAGTAGTTATTTTGTTATCCAAAAGGAGCGCTTCAGTGCAAACATGTTTTCAAGCACCTGTTCCTTCTGCGGGAAACACTTCTTTTATCTTTATTTCCTCTTTGATGGAATTAAATTTGCCCACTTATTTACTGATATATTCAAACTTGTATCACTTCTTTCTCACTGTGGTAGGTGACTGGAAGTAAACCTACTGCCCTTCTTTTTTTTTTTTTTAATTTAGAGTATAATTTATAATACTTTGGGTATTTCATTTCTATATATAAATTTAAATTTGAAACAACTTTTGATAAGTTTTAACTTTGAGATAACTAGTTTTAGCAAATAAGTTTAAGAAGTTTTATTATAATGGATTTAATTCTTGTCTTCCAAGGGTAGCTTACTTATTTTTGTTTTTAACAAATAATTTCTATGTGTTTCAAAGATCATACTTATTTTTTTGTTCATTTTTGTACAAGTTGATAGGATTCAAATTCCACAGGCATGCAAGTATCTAGTACCTGTAATCCACTGTAAAGTAGGTTTTTAAAAATTTGGCAGTAGCATATAAAACACTGTCTTTTATGTTTCACTCATATTTTTCTTTAATTCTTGTGATTTACTAAAAGCTCACTCAGCAGTTCTATTATTATATTACACCATTCACTGTTGTAATGCCAAAAATGGAATTTTATGTACAGCTTTATAGAAAGGAGCACTGAGAAGCTTGTCACGTGTCCTGGTCGTCCTTCCCCTTTTATGAATCAGAGAGGAAGAAAACTATATCAGAAATTGTTTCATTGGGTTACTTTCATTGTAAATATCACAAAGTCATGTAAAGTTATTAGGATTAAATAATACATAGAAGTAGAGGGCACTTAATTCTATCTCTACGTAGACTTTGATAGGTGGACCCTCAACTACTGCTTTGTTTTGCTGTAGCTAAAGTTTATGGTGGACTTAGACATTTGGGATTTGGGATTTGGAAATAAAGACTTCTCATACCAGTCACTTAAAAGTTCTACCAAATAACTTGGGGGTGGCTGTAGGAAAACAGAGGTTAGGCAGTGATAACAAAGAAATAAGCCCTATTCTCATGCATCTTACTTTGAGAATGGTGATACTCAACAGACTATAATTTGAAGTAGAAACAATTGACCTTGTCAGTAGGTTTGTGGAGATAAGAACTTTAAACAAAATGAGTATAATGAAACCTTTTTTTTTCCCCTCAGTGTTACAATGAAAGGATGTTGAGAGCAATGCATTATTTGAGGACCTGCTGTCCATTGTTTCACTTAAAGTTAGTTTTGAAGAACATACCACATTAGTGAGGATCTACTGTAATCTAGGGATGGCCCTTGGAGAAAGAAGGTAGTATTTAGGTTGAAGTTTGTGGGGATGGGGATAAGTAGGATTTGGAAAGAGAAAGGGGCAGAACAGTACACAAAGGAGCATTTAAGGATGGAGGAAGTGGGAGTGTGCACAGAAATGAGTGGTGGAGAGCAGTCTGATTTGGCTTACGATATTACTTAACATACGTGTGAAAAGTAGTAGGTTAATGGGCTTAACTTGAGAAGATATTTTGGGACCGGAGATCATAGGCAGCTGAAGTCTTTTATATTTTTAGATAGTAAGAAACCATGAAAGTGTTTTGAGACGTGAGAATGTTAAGAACGATGATGAAAATTGTGATTTGGGCAGTTAATCTGATCTTCGTGTATAGATTGATTGGGAAAACAGACACCATTAGCAACATGTTTTAGTAGTTCGGGTGCTGCACCAAAAATGACTAGAACAGTAAATGGAAAGAGTGGGACTAATTCAAGGTAAATAAGATGGCCAAACATTTTGATGATTAAAGACTATCCTGATTTACATTTGAAGCATGGTTATCGTTAGTGCCTGTTTTTGATTTTAAATGTTTCCTGCTTTGGACAATATGGTGACCCTAAAGGTAGATTGCTGTAGCATTGATAGCACTTGCCAACTAGATTGAAAGGTGACAGGGATGGTGGCATAAGAGAGCTAAATACACAATTTTGAGAACTTCATACAATTTCACTGAATTTTCCTGTTTTGAAGAATTAAGCATAAAATCTCCTTACCTAAATTCTACAATCAAATCTTATGTGTTTAAAATTGTGTGTGTGTGTGTGTGTGTGTGTGTTTAATGAACACATCTGAGTTTTGGAATATTCAGCAAAATGATAGGTGCTGGCTGGGTGCAGTGGCTCACACTTGTAATCTTAGCACTTTGGGAGGCTGAGGCAGGAGGCTCACTTTAAGCCAGGAGTTCAAGACCAGCCTAGAGGACTACAAAACTAGACCTTGTCTCTGCAAAAAATTAGCCAGGCATGGTGGTGCATGCCTCTAGTCCTGGCTACTTAGGAGGCTGAAGTGAAAGGATCTCTTGAACCTAGGAATTCGCAGTGGCAGTGAGCTAGGATCATGCCACTGCACTCCAGCCTGGGTAACAGAGCAAGACCCTGTATCTAATAAACAAAATAAGATTAATAAAAATAATTTTAAAATGATAGATGCTGAAGAGAATATGCCATATTTAGTCTTATCTCACATTTTCATTCATTTCTGTTTAAAAGGAAAGCTTTCTAGGAGAACTTTAATAAATCGGTGTAGCTGACATAGAAATTTTTCAAATAGATCAATATCCTGAATATCAACATGCCATCACTGAGGAAACAGGCTTCTTTGTGTTAGCACCTTTTGGTTCCTGATCATTTTCCCCCTATTGAAACAGGTGACTGTAGTCATATGATACTTAACTTTAAGGCTTATTTGTAGATATAGCTGTTATATTTGTGGACAGTCCCAAATGCTTTTATCTCGTGTGTTTTCCATGTGTAGGCAGAAGGAGAAGACAGCCTGAAGAAGATGCAGCTGATGGAGCTTGCAATTCTGAATGGCACCTACAGAGATGCCAACATTAAATCACGTAAGAATGAGCCCTGAGGCCCAGGGTTACCTCTGTCTCCATTGTTTTGTCTACAAACTTTTTTCCTTTTTGGCAGCACAACACAAGAACAGTTAATACAAAGTGAACAGTTGAAGTAATTCTGTCACTTGATATGGGACTGACAATCCTATTTTTAATGCTTTCATGAATTGAGGACACTGTTGATTTTATTTTATGCCAGCATGTTGAAGTTTTGAGTTTATAAACTTAGATTATTTTAATGAAATCTCAGTCTCTAAATTCAAGAATTTAAGAAAGTTTCTATTTGGTTAACTACAGATGTAAAGCTTCCAGCTTATCTTGTTAAATTTATGCAAAAGACAAAATTTTGAAAGCGTATTTAAAAAGGTGAATTTGAAGTTTATCTGAATGAAATGCCCTCTGTTGAGTTCTGTCCTTTCACTTTGCTTGCATGTTTTCCCTCCAGTATTTTTCCCTGTTGATTTCATATGTGAGTTCACAGAGACCAGTGGGTGATAATTCTTTTTCAGTCCTATTTTTGCTTTTGTATGTATCTGCATGTTTTTATAAGCCATAAGAGGATAGCTTTTTTATGTTTAAAATGAAGTAATGTGAAATTTATATTTTGAAACAATTTAAGGTTCATACATGTCATTTATATGAACACACCATGTTTAATAACTGATTATTTAAAACACATAAAATTTTAAAGTTCTAGCCAGCTTTCCAAAATACAGGCAACTTAGTGGATTTAAAAGTAGTTACTTTACAAATTGTTTCTATTGATTTACTCATGAAAATGTGAGTATATTGTTAATGGGAATTTAGCAATAGAGCTTGTTAATATTTTCTATGACGTTAGTTCCTACTGATGCCGGAAATTTACGTATATGCCTAGTGATTACTTGACTAACTTAATGCAATAAAAATTATTCTTACTTTCACTTAATGCAATAAAAATTATTCTTACTTTACTTTGAAACCGAAGCTGTACTTTAGATAGAAATATACCAAAACTGTGTTTCTGTGGACTCTTGTTACAAATTATTTTTTAACATCTGTTAATGCAAGTGTTTCATTGTGCTTTTGCATGTACTTTAGTCTTAAGAAATCTTAAAAACATAGATATACCAAATATATGAACTAAATATAACCTATTTAATGGTGTCATTCATTTTTTTTACAATGGCTTTTTAATTTTTGCACACTCTTAATCACATTGGGAAAGGGAAAGCTGTTTGCATTTGATTGGTGTGCTTTGGCATTTTTGTGTGATCAGCGCATGTACTAATGATTTCCTTTTATTTTTCTTCTTTCCTGCTTTTTCCTTTCTTTTTCCTACTTCCCTCTCATTTTCCCATATTTTATACTGCTGCCTCTACACTTCTTTCTAAATTTCCTTGCTTACTGTAGCAGCCCTTGCCTTTTCTCTTGCAGCAACAGCCCAGGCTGCTCCAAGGATTATTACTGGGCCTGCGCCAGTTCTCCCACCAGCTGCCCTGCGTACTCCTACGCCAGCTGGCCCTACCATAATGCCTTTGATCAGACAAATACAGACCGCTGTCATGCCAAACGGAACTCCTCACCCAACTGCTGCAATAGTTCCTCCAGGGCCCGAAGCTGGTTTAATCTATACACCTTATGAGTACCCTTACACATTGGCACCAGCTACATCAATCCTTGAGTATCCTATTGAACCTAGTGGTGTATTAGGTAAGTTCTTCTCCCCATGGGCCTAACAGCATTCTTCTTTATAAATACTTTTGCTCCCCCAGATTTTGAAATGATTTTATCAGTTTTGGAGAGGCAAGACAAGTTTCCATTAGGAAAGACTGAAAACTACATTTTGTTTTATTTCAGCCTCTCATAAGGGTTCCCCTTTGAAATAATTGCACCTTAAATTTATTCAGATCTACTTTGGTAACTCAGGTTCAGTTTGGTTGGGTAAATCTGTTGTGTACATTTTAACAAATACTTTTTACATTTGACATTACCGATGCCATTCTGAGTTTTAGGTCCCACGCCATTGGCCTGTCACCTCCATCACCTCCACTTCTCAAACTTAGATTTAGTTTGTCTCACAGATTTATGTAGTTATTGGGAAAAGTTTAAACTTCTATTTGAAAGTATTTTGAGATCTTCATAAAATCCGTATTATTGTATGTGTTTTATAATATTTGTGATCACTTAAAATATGAAAGGGACCAGATAAATGCAGTCATGCATCGCTTAACAACAGGGATACATTCTAAAAATTGCCTTGTCAGGCAGTTTCATCATTTGGTGTACATCATAGAGTGTACTTACACAGACATAGATGATGATAGAGTTTACTACACACTTAGGCTGTGTGGTATATAGCCATTAGAATCTTAAGGGACCACTACGTGTGGTCCATCATTGACCAAATGTTGTTAATGCAGCGCATGACTGTAGTTACATTCTTAAGATTTTTCATTTCTTGTCTTTTGAAGTCCTAGTCATATTAAACATGAGAGAGAACTCTTAATATCAGTAGTACCGTATGGAATAGTTAAATAAATACCAAATCACTGAATTCAGAATCTCACTTAAGGCAAAAATTAAAATCATAATATAAACGCTTGGTTTTACATGAACAAAAAGTGGTGTGCTTGAAAAAGACATTACTGATGCCTTTTTTTTATAGAGTGGATTGAAATGCCAGTCATGCCTGATATTTCAGCCCATTGACTTGCTGGATGAAGGACTAGAATACAGCAGCTGTTATAACACGACCAGTCAATGTGGAACAAACTGTTTCTGTGCAACCCCTTTGTTTTACCAGACAAAATTTGAATACTTTTTTTCCTGAATTGTATATGACCTTGGTGCTGCATGCATGCTGTTGACTTTTAGGACTTTGATCTTCTAAGGTTTTTTTTTCCAGCATTAATATTGATTTATAAAAATTTGAAAATCTTTAATGAACTGGAACACTAAGATTTAAACTAGAAAATTCATTGTTCAAGTAAAGAAAATCATGATGCTCTGTATGTTATCTGTGTGTGTGCATGCACTCAGGTGCCCTTTGTTTCGTGAACAAATACATTTCATTGTACATGTTTTCCGTTTAAATCATTGTATATAGTAATTGCAGGTCAGAATTATACCACAGAACTGTTTATGAGAGGGTTGTCTTTGTTGCACATTTCTTGAAGCATTTTTAAAATAACATGTAACCTGTAACCTTGTTTAAGTTTTCCTTTCTATTAATACTCTGTCCTGTGGTCCCGTGCATGCTCCTTTTCCCAGAACTCCTCTCTGCTGCACCCACAGCATCTGTTCCCGAGGAGTTATGACTCTTGACTTCCTGCAAGGCTGGGACTCTTAGCCACCAACTGCTGTTCCAGCACTTTCAATGCAAGATCTCCCTGATTTTGCCACATGGAGTTGTACTTGTATTTGATTACCTTATCTAAAATGAATAAGGGGTGATGGACCAGTTTACTGCTTAGAAATAGCAAGCGGCACTGCAGTAAAGTTTGTTTCTCATTGTAAAGCTTCATGTCTTTTGTTTGCTGGAAAATTTTTAATTATAAAAACTGAATTATTAGCCTGGCAAAATAAAGACCAAAATGTGCATATCCCTAACTGGCATTCATAAGGTGAATAATAATAAGTGCCAAATGAGGAAATCTATTATAGTTAATTATATTTCTTGCCTTGCCACCTAAGCAGTAAAACATGATATTGACCACTTGGAGAACTGAGAAAATTATTTTAAATTGCTAAGTTATAATAAATTTGCACACAGATAACATGCATGCTATTTATGTCACGTCTCACATTAAATTATTTAAAAATAAGCAGTGCCCTTCAAAACAGATGCAGACATGTGTGTTGGTAGTAGTGAGGAGATTGGTATTAGCATCAAATCTTCATTGATGACTAATTTTTAATTCCCTTCCTTTTATCTTTAGGTATGGCTTTCCCAACGAAAGGCTAAGAATTCAAGAACGGTCTTAACTGAACCCTCATCAGATCTGAATTTAACAAATGCTTAGTCTCAGCAGCCTCCGGGGGAAAAAAGCTTAGCCTAGCAGTCAGTGACTTACTTGCACTTTTTGCACATAGATATAAAGTAAAATTATGTTATTAATTTGGTTTAGTCTGTAATATTACACAGTAATGGTAATTTATAAAGGAGTGTATAGTAGTATACTGACTGCTAAGTGTACTATACTGTTTGCTTTACTAATCACCTAATTCATTGCAGTTCATACTTATTGACTCAGAGTTTAAAACCACAATCTGTAGGCTTTAAGAATTGCTTTTAAACCTTTTTAAGTGATAAACTCTTGAAGTGGTCTTAAGGTTAGCAAATAATTCTCAGTATTAAACATGGCATTATTTAAGTAGTCCTGCTGCAAGAAAGGCACTTCAGTGAATATGTGACTAGTAAAGCTTAAATATGTTTGGATCTAATAGAGTTCATGAAATACTGTAACTTGGGGATTGTAAATGAATGGATAAAATAGGTTAAGGCCGAGATGTTTGAAATGAATGCAATATTAATAGATGCATATATACATGACATATTATGGTTAATTTTAAAACTACTGTGCCTTAACGTGTTTCTTAAACTTTTGTAGTAAATGAACATTTGAAATCCATTTTGATAAACCTGCTGTTAATGTTTTTTTTCCCCCTTGTGAATGTTTTCTAACTTTGTCTTGGTAATTGCAATTTAACTAGGTGCGGTGGCTACTAAAGTTCGAAGGCACGATATGCGTGTCCATCCTTACCAAAGGATTGTGACCGCAGACCGAGGTTAGTTTAGTTCTGCAGTTCTTGTCTATAAGAAATGCGTTGGGTGTCCATAAAATTTGCAACACCACACCTGATGGAAAAATGTAATTGCTTACTTGCATACAGTTTCTTTTCCTTTTCTGAATTTGTTTATGATCATTGACAGATCTAAGGGTTGGGTTTTTTTTGTTTGTTTGTTTTTTTCTCCCTTCATATTTTAACTTATTAAATCTTCTATTATTATGTACTATGATTTATTCCTACTAAAACTTAGTCAATTTGGGGAGCTATTAAATTTTGATGTTGCCTCAGTTATTTTCATTAATAACTTTTGCTAAAATTTACCTTTTAAAATTCTTGAAATTTGGGGATGGTATTGCAAAATGAATTGAACGGATGGTGCTTTAATGAGAGAAGTAAAGGAATATATGCCTCCTGTGTACTTTTGGAGAAAACTGAAGATTTAGTTTCCATTTTTCTTTTATATTTGAGCCACTGTATAAACATGAGGGTGCACATGTCAAGTATTTAGCTGAAGTCAACAAAGTGAGGACTGTGAAGATAACTTTCATGTAGTTGGATTTTTTTTTTAATAAATTAGAGCATCTATCCCCTTTTATTCTTACATTCTCTTGCCAAAATGGATCCTTTCATTTTTGTAATTTGCTGCTAAAATATGTTATCTGAAGGTAAACTGTCTCTTGACATTCTGTGGTGATATTATGAGATCCAGCTGTGTGAATACTCTCTTTGACTAACCTGTGACTGGAAAATAAGTCTTCATTTTTCTCCTTTACAACTTTTATAATTTGTGTCCTGTATATGCCCTTGGACCCTTTTATAAATTATTTTTGCTTTTTGAGGAATGATATTTTCGGTTTATTGACATTGAATTGTTTTCTAAGTTTTTTCATCACAAGATAGGAATCTCAAGCATGGTAGTGAAAAGGGATTTTTTACAAGTTTCTATTATGGCACATTTGTTTCCTGCAAATTAAATGAGTCTCTAATATTAGTGGGGTAAAAGTGCTGGATTTTGTACTTCAGTTATACATCCTCTGTGAATTTATGAAGGATCTACCTGTTTCATGTGATTACCTTGAGTACTGATGATAAATACTAGACACAACCATTGTTCACATCAGAAATAAAATGCCTTTCCAAAGACATTGTTGATATTTGTTTAGCATAATCCATAATTAAAGAACCTTGAAGACTTTTAAACTAATGTATACATCACTTATAGTGATTATTCAGTGAATAAAATAGACCCCAGCTCCGTAGTCATCTATGAAAATGATATTCCTTGTGTTTTGTATGAGCGTATCTCATAAGGTTGGGGAAAGTTTTTGGAAAGTCGCTGTCATTTTAAAGAAACTAGACAATTCCATGAATAATTTGAGGTTTTATTCATATTGCTGATGTCTACAGTTGTTCTAAAGAGTATTTTAAAGTAGTTTACCCCCACACCCCCAGCTAATCTTTCCCTATTTAGATTTTTCACCATTTTGCTTTAACACAATAATTATTGGCCTACTTAATACTCCAGTGCCTTGAGATAGTTGGACATATTTGAGGAAGATTTTATTGTACTTGGAAAATTGCGACACATTCCATGCATGGCTCTTTTGTAGTTACGTGTTTTGATTAGCCCTGTCACTGTTTTTATTTAAAATACAATGTCAGCAAACCGAAATGCTCATTTCCTTTTTAATAACAGAATACTCATATGCTTATCACTGTATGCACTCACTGGGTCTAAGGGAGATGTCTGAAGTCCTTCACTTAAATTATTTTATGATACTACTGTTTTCTCTATTTTTGAGGTTAAAATTATTTTTAAAAAATATTTTGAAGAGAAGATTATTAGTATAAGCATTCATTTAATGCAGAGAAGCTCAGCCCTTGAACATATAACCATGTAATTCTGTATGAACGTTTAGAGTACTACATGGTTGACCAATATCTAGTTCTTTACTTAAGGTAAACCCACCTCTTTATATATATTTCAAAACTGAATTTGAAGCCTGTTAGAGACCAACTGACTTTTTAGTTGTAATGAACTGTATGGTCTCGCATGGGTGACACACCTGTGTAGGAGGCCAGGACTTGGCAGAGGATGTGGTCTAGGTGTACTGGTATATAGAAATGGTCACTTGCTTTGTTTATATATTCCACATGCGAAAAAGAAGTCAGAAAGTTTTCTGAATAATACAAAAACCATCACTTATATAATTTGTATAAGAAACTTAAAACAATTTTAATTAAAAGTTTAATATCAAAAATGCTTTAAGATTTTATATTTTGGAATACCTGTGAAGTAGTAAGACTACATCATGTTAAATATTTATTTTCTTCTATGATTTTGGAGCAGCAATTTTTATTTTAAATAAAATTCCACTTTTTAAGAAATTCAGGGAAGATTTGGTCAGATTGAAGATACAGTATTTTTCTAGTATTTATAAACTATTCTAAATGATAGACTTTAGAAAGCATTTTTTGTCATATGAAGGTAAATCAGTCCATGATTTAGGTCATTTAAACTCTGAACATTATACCTTCTGGGCTTTGATTTATGAAGTGGCACAGAATCTCACTTTGCACTGAATATCTTTTCATTCACATCTCCTCTGCCTTAGTCACCTTATGGCAACAGTACAGAAAATTCTATCAAACCTCAGAATATAGTAGAAATAATTAAGCTGTTGAATGAGTCTTAAAAATTATACTACTGTTAAGTGGACCAAGTTTGGTGAAGCAGAATGTGACAAAGGTTGATTAAGGAAGGAACAACTCAAGGACATTGGGAATGATAACTTTTCCACTTGAGAACTACTTTATGTTTTACTGTAATTTAAAAAATTTTTTTGTCCTTTTTGTTATTTTGCAAAAGAAAATAGTATTTACAGGTGGCTTCTTTTAAGATATAAAAATATAAAGCAGGAATGTATATGAAATGTCAGATTTTATTGTATTTGCAGAGTATTAGCTTTGAAATTGAATAAAGAAAGCTGTTTGTAGTTTTACAATGCCTTATTGGTATCAATTAGAAATTTCTTCTATTTTTTGATGTACTTAGAGCTTTTTGAGTGTAGAATTTTAAATGGCAGGATTTTACAGTGTTTACATGCAAGTGCATTTTATAAGTGTTCTATATGTGTAAAATAGTATTTTCAGCTGGAAAGTGTTGGCTAGTGCAAAAGGCCTGGCCATTTTCTGGTTCCCATGATGTTGCCTATACAGCTAGACTACAGTTTAGTATTGCTTTGTATCATGAGGCCAAGAAATTCCATGTTGTTTGTAAATAGAATAATTGAAAAAGCAATAAACATTTATTGAACAAAAGAAACCTTGTTTGGCCCAGAGTTTATGTTGAACCAAATTGTTCATAGAATTTTGAATATCTTTAGATTCATTTCTGTTAATCATCAGTTATTAATAATCACATCCATCATTAATAGTTGCTTTAATGCTTGCATCTGAGAGAATACTAATGCTTAATAGCAGTCAGATACTGATAACTGCACTGACTGTTTAAAAATTCTGTATATCAAACCTATTCATTGTTGTTTTTCAGTTTCCTTCATTGACTGCTACTAACTATTAGTTGTTAGTTGTATTTTATTTCTACTTTTTCTTGTTAACCATTTTTTTGTTTTTTGTTTTTTTTTTGGTGGGAGTGGGCTCTTCTTCATTTGTTCAAATCATGATATGAAATTGTCATGATTTTAATTGTATTCTGTAGATGGTGTCAGTTTGTCAGAATTAAACATGCTTTTTTTTTATTAGTTGTGATTAGTTTTTCATGTTGTCATTAAGCCGTCACTAGCTGAAACTAATCTCTTCTCTATCTTTTCTTTTCTTTTTTTGTTTTGTTTTTTTTTTTGTTTCTAACCACCCAGCCGCCACCGGCAACTAACCTATGACCTTCTGACCTCTGAACTCTTCACCCAATGATGACCTGACCATGCCTGCCTGCTGATCAGTTAACTGGTAATCGCCTTTGCTTGCCTGTCGTCAGTGCAGCAAGCTGAGGCACTTGTCCGTTCGTCTTACCATCTAACCAAACAAAAGACAAAGAAATTGTTGTCCTCCAACTCAGCTTTTTTTTTTTTTTTTTTTTTTTTCCCTGTTTGGGTGAAAGTGGTTCTAGAACCTGCACTGAATAGTAGTAAAGCAATAAGGCCCAATTCATCCCACAGCACTGATCATCTTTTAATATCCCACCCTAAGCGAACGGTAAGAAGGCCTCTCTTAAGAAGGGGAGACAGATGGCCCTTAACTACTCAATGACAGAGGCAGTTACTGTGAGAGACTTCTAGGAATCTTTTTCTTCTCATAGCGAAGTTAAAGCTCTCTCTGAATGTACTGTGTGATGATGCATCATGCATGAACCTTTGGTCAGGGATGTCATTGGTGAAGTGATTTCAAAAAGTATTCAAAATTTGATATGCTGTTTAGTCACTACAGTGCCCTCAAAGGGCAGAAGTTGCAGCCTTTTTTATATTGCCTGCCAAAATTTGAAGTATTAGAGGAAAGTGTGCCATGAGAGGAGAAACTTAAGGAGTTTTGAAAAGTAATGCAAATAACAAAACTGCAACACTATTTTTAAAAAGATAAATATCTGAGTTAAAATTACTGAATCTTTATTTTACACCTTCTAAAAAAATATATGAGAACAAGGTACATGCATTATGTGTCACATTACTGGGCAAACTGTTCAAGTATTTTTTTTTAAACCTCCCTGTATAGAAAAAAATCATTAAGGATGTAAAAGCCATGCTTGCCTATTTGCTGTATACATGTAATGAAATTGTAGATAAAGTGTAGTGCATTGAAACAAATGAACAAAAAGTAGATACTTTTACTATACAAGGGTGCTGGTGCAGAAAAAAATATATATATTTTTGGAAATGTAGCATTTTATACTTTCAAGTGTTATAAAAAAAAAAAAAGAAAAAGAACAAAGAAACCCTTTATTTCATTAAATGATTTTTTCTGGTGGTTGTCAAGAAACAAAAGACCAAAAGAGCCTTTTTGTCTTTCTTTTTTATTTTTTAAGTATTGGAATAAGTCTAAAGAAAAGAAAGTGCCTTATTTTCCTTCATGGTCATTTAGTCAAGTGTCTCATAAAGATCAGCTCCTCCCTCAGAATACAAGTTAATGCACGTTACTCAGTCGCCCAGTATGTGAAAGAAGATACGAGGGAGACAAATGAGTTGATGGTTTGAATCATATGATTTTTGCCACGTTACCTTGATGCAAATTTGCCAAATCTGATACTGTGAAAAGATTTGATAATTTTTCTAATGCCTGACTAGCAAGTTTTAAAACATCATTCTTTAAAAAAATTATAATTGAATACTTTTGGTTATTCCAGTCTTCAGTGATAACCCAAAGGACTCTGAGATAAAAATTATGTGTGACCTGAACTTCAGACAAAATTAGAGCTTTGTTTTATTTGGAGAAGGGGGATGCATTCATTTTGTTTTGTTTTTTATTTCGTTTTTAATTAATTGGAGATAATAGGATCCCTAGCAGATGTTTTCACGAAAGTGACTCTTTGTGACTTTCATTCTGGAAAACAATGTTTTAAATAACCCAAATGTAACCACGTGTCTTTATATCATACCAGATAACTTGTGTAATGCATCTCTTTACGGTTTCCGTAACCTCTGCCTCCCCCGCCCCTTAAGTTTAAAAGAATGTGGAAAAACTAGCATCATAGTGCATGTAATACTCAACCACATTTCAGCTTAAGCTTCTAATTTCTCCCGAAGTTCAAACAGTTACGTAGTTGAAGCAATTTGTGCGCAAAGCCTACATCTAAACACTTGAGTGAATAATCATTAACTGCTCAGTACCAGATGTGGCAAATCTCAAGTGACGGTGGAGTCCCCTCCAGCTTATCAACTCGTCCCCTCTTCCACACCTTCCCAGCGTCACAGTCAGAGGTCAGCAGGAAGCTTAGTCAGTACCTTCTTGGTGACCTCCCCCGCCATCTTGTCTCACTTGGAAACCGTTGTCAGTTTATTTACTATGCAATAGACATTCATTGTTTTGTATCCAGCTAGCTTTGGTTTAATATGCCACTGCTTTGTCTTTCTGTTACACATACAGTTTTGATTTATTTACAGTATATGCTGTGCCATTTTGATTTTTATATTGTTTGGTTGGTTGAATCAATTTGCGACACTCAAACACTTGAGGTGATAGTTATTAAAAACAATACCAGTATTTGATCCAGTTTCATCTCAACTATGTTATACCTGGACATTTTAGATGTTTATCAAAGGTCTTTTATGGGGAAGAAAGTAAATGTATGAAATAATAAATGTGTGACATTTATGGGTAATGTTGGCTCTGAGCAAACTTTTGAAACTTGGTTCACAAAATTTTGGATCAACTGAAAAAAAAGCATGACTTTTGAAATCTCTGAATGCCTTGGTTCTCAGTATTATCATTCTTTATTGAATTTATTTCTTATTAAAATACGTAGTTTTTAAGACTTTTTTTCTGACAGTATTATGTAATTTTTTAGCGTGGGTAGATGGGAGTGTCGCTTGTATGTTACCGTACAGCTGACATGTATTTTTGTCTGTTCTTTATTATCTTAGTAGTTTCATGCTATATATGTACCATAACCAACCTATTGCCTATGAGAAACATGTAAGATAATGTATTTACAGCCATTGTTACAAGTTTATAATGTATTTTTCTATCTTGTTTTATATGTATGTTATATAACATTCAAAAAGAATTTTTTTCTTGATTGAGAAAA